>JAZGTK010000129.1:0-148497 GCA_036877625.1 Ambastaia sidthimunki | reverse complement strand
TACAAACCAGAATCCACTGACACTCAGTGTAAATGAATGTAAATATTCATTCATGTTTTTCTCTTTACTTGGAAATATATTTTGTTACATGACTTGAGACACTACTATGAATACTGCATATGAAAAGTTTACCCAGCTCTTCCCAGCTCTGTTATAGTACAGTCTAGCGATGCATTTTAACTGTTAGTATCATGCTTGATCAGAAATAGTGTATTTCTGAAATGTCTCTTATTCCCCTGACACTTGTGTATTAGAAGTTAGAATTGATTTTGTCTTTTTGTGTCCTCTAAATACCCGCATTCCCTGATCCCAGAACATCCTACAGTAAGCAGTGAATTCCAGATAAACAATTTCTGATGAATTCCACATAAACAATTCCTGTAACAGAACAGATGAAAGTTGTAGCTTGAGGGCCTTCAATTTGCTGAGCTGGTGCAAGAAGCTTTCGTTGTGAAAGCTAAGGTCATATAATAAATCACAATCAGCTGTGGGACCAGTGGCATCAAACGTTTGCATCTTTGGGACCCATTTTGCACACAGACACCAAATATTTGTCAACAACTGTTATCTTTGTGTTTGTTTATTTGCGACATGGGGTTCTATGCATCTATCAGAGCTGGTGAATTTAAAGCACTGAGTTCAGAGAGTGTTCTGGAGATGATGTGTAGCCTCTGGCATGTCAAACCTGTTTGTTGATATGTTTCAGAATGTCCAAGAGCTTCTGTGTCTCTTGTGAGAGTTGCACGATTATCGCATGACAAAACCTCCACAAGCACAGCTGGGTCTGCACACTCAGGATAGACCTCAATCCCAAAAATTAATGGCCCAGAAATAATTTGATGAATTGCTGTTTATTTTTAGAGGCTTGATGTTGTGAGTAACGCTGGAAGATTTGATTGTTGTTGTTAAGCAGAGCTGCTGCTATTCTGTTATTTACACATTGGAGTGATGAAGAAACATGGAATTATGTGAAAATACAGAGTGGGACGCATCCAGAGGGAAACTAGACGAGAAAATCCTTCAGGGGTCTGACTGCTGTCTGTGAACTGTTTGAATTTTGAAAAAAAATCACAGAGCAGGAAATTATATTCAGCAAGCTGACGCACGCCTAGTTCTGATCTAGTTCTGTTGTGTCCTGAGATTTGGAATAAGTTAATAAAAAGACTTTTATTTGCTAAGCTGTTTAATTTTAGAATATTCAGAATAATAGCTGTGGTCAAATAAATAAATATATAAATATTGTTATTTTGTCCTGTGTTCCCAGAACAAGATTGTGTTTGGAGCAATTGTCTCATGAATTTTATGTCTCATATTTTATACAATGTTTGCAATGTTGCAAACATTTTTTAATGAAGTATTGGGGAAATAAATAATTAAATTGAAGTTAGGACTAAATTCTACACATGAAACCTGAATGTGAAATGCAATTAATTCTTTTAACATCTAGCAAAGATTTGCGGCCTTCAACGCGACCCTCAGTTCTGTGAAATCACACGGACAGTCACACTTCTGGCCCCATTGAGCTGCTTTAACGCGGCACTTGAGGTGAATGTTAAGCTGTCAGTGCAGAATCTCTGACTGACTCTTGTGTTGGCGAGTCTCAAGCATGAATGCAGCTGATCAAAGGCAGAGATGTGAGGCAATCTGAGGACACTCTCTGTCAATGAACACTGTAACAATACATGTTTTACAGCCTCTTATTGAATAAAGCTTGAACAGTGTTAGAAGTGTGATTTTCATGAATGTTCTGAGTGTTTAAGATCCTCTTTATTCAGACAGCAGCTCCAACTCTGTTTTCCTCTTACCTTTAAGAGTTATTAAAGGTTAACCATTCATTCATTTGTCACGTGTATATACGTGTGTGTGTATATATATATATTTATTATTAAATTATTATTTATTTTTATCAATTTATTTATTAACCTCACAGTATATTTGGGAATGTGTAGAACACTTTATGCAAGTACGACTATTATACCCTTACACTAAGATGTCCAAGCATAAGTGAATGCTGAACAGTTTGTCACATGATCAGAGGGAAGCAGGGCTAACACTCCACTCTCATTTGGAAATGGAGGCAGGCAGAACAGGCGTCTCTTGACTACAGCGTGAACTTTTAATTTATGAGGACGTACGACCTAGAACAGATAAAGAAAAACCCTGATCATTCCAGCTCTGGTTTTGATCTCGTGATTTTTGAGAACAAAATTTATTTTGAAGGAAATCTTTTCCACGAAGGCTTTGCGTTTTTGTTCGTTTGTGCCGTCTCGTATTTTTCTTGTTTTAATGAAGTTGTTTGTTATATTGTACAGTAGGTTGTATGTGTTTGCTGAAGGATTTATATCAGTGATGCACAAAAACTGTTATTCACACACACTGATTGGCAAGGTCTAGAGTTCTGTGTGTAGACATGTCACGATCATAAAATGTCAGAAATGTTGAAAAGTCTGAAATAATAATGTAGCTTATCCAATCAGATTTGAGAACAACAGCTACTGTAGAGCTGCTCTCTCATTTTACTCAATAATGAAATCTGACATGAAATCATTATTATCAGTTAATCAGAGAAAAGTCCAGCGCTGTGTCATCAGTGTGTTGTGTCCCGTTTCATCTTAGCTGCTCACCAAGAGTCAGACTGAAGGTTGACCCAAACACACAAGGCCAAACAAAGCAAGATCACATAATACATGCTGCTGTTTAGCTGGTTAGCGTGCACCCTGTTTAGAACTGAAAACTTCACACCCATGTAGGTATGAATTATACCTCTTATTTCAGTTTTCTTTAGCTTTTTTAAATTTGATTGAAGCAGCTGTTTTGAACATTTATTTGATTGTATTTGTATCAGATACACTCAATCATTTGTGTTTAACAGATCTGACATGGACAGGAGGTTTTATCTTCGCAGTGTATTGGTGTATTGAAACTTGATAGCTGCTACAGTTATAGCCCAGAATAGATTCAGTGTTAGTGTTACTTTTCAACGCAGCTAAGAAAGTCTTGACACAGATCAGTGCTTCTGGCTGAACCTCAGGTAGAGAACAAAACACTCCTCAGACCCTTTGCATTGTTCCTGGAACATCACAGCTCTTGTTAAACTGATCTGTGAACAGCAGAAAGTGAGAGTGATCGTGGAGCGAGTGGCTTCCAGCAGGGCTGCATCTGAGCCAAATGTCGGCCTAATTTCTTCTGACTGGCTGTTGTAATAATGACACTCTTGATGAAGAGCAGAGGAGGGTTTTTAACGTGGGCTGGCACATGTGTTACACGGACACAAATGATGTTCTGGTGCTGACGATGCAAAACAAAGAGATTTTTTGTCTGCTTTAAGTCTGTGTTGATTTCATTCGACTCTGTGATGCCACACAACACTTCATTCTGATATATTTATCACGTCCACTCAAACCTCAGCACTGCGATTCATATTTAATGAGCCGTTTACATACTGAATAAACAGCTCACGCGTCGACGTGTCTGTCAGGAGAGCAGCATCACTAAAAGATTCAGTATCTGGCCGGAGAGCGTCTCAAATGACAGGGGATGTGTTTGCACCAGGATTTGCACATATATGGATTGAAGGGCTGATATGCATGTGTGTTACACTTTTAGACACAGCTGCATGCAGGAGAGCAGATATGTGATGCATCTGGAAATACACTCAGGCAGGATGTGGGGTTGACGTCAGAGGTGACAACCAGGGATGATGTGACATAATGCAAAGAAAGTTCACACAATATTAGATCTAACATTAGCTCTTGCTCAGTGAAGCTTCAGTTGGCTTGCATGAGGCTGTCATGTGTTATAAGCACCTTTTAAACATGTGGATGTGAATAAAACATTACCTAATTACCTAAGGAACTGGTTTCTTTTTTAGTGATATTACAAAAGACAAACTGGATGGAAAATAATATTTAGAGCGGACTAAACATGCACAGATCAGTTTTGGAATCTGTAACCTTGAATGTTTCCATCTGTAGCATTAAAGTGGGACACCAGCAGGGCTGAAAGACAGATACAGTTCATCAGTTGTGATAAATTGTTGCTCTTTTAATCATCAAACTGTAACCTCAGGTCGTGACCTTTACACTCAGATTGTAATTAGAAAGGCATCAGTCTCGTGGCAGCTCACAGTTATGAGCTCTAGATGGTTTTTTGCCCCTGGTGTCTAATTTATACCTTCATTTGTCTGGAGTGTTCGGTTCACCCTTAACCTCTGCAATGTGCATCTTTTATAACGGCTGATAGCTGACTGTATGTTTGTTTCATTTGACAGCCCTCTGTGTAGCACTAGAGTTTATATTTGTACTGAAGGATCAGCTACAACACTTCCACAAGATGAATGATCATGACAGAACAAACGTCACCGCAAAACTCGTTCCTGTCACATTTCACCCCAAATCAAAACAGTACAGCGATATATTGTATCTAAAATATGGATAATGAAATAATGACATAGTGCTCCCAAATAATATTGTATATTATATATAATATATTATTTTTATTAATATATTATATATAATATATTGTCTTCTACAGAAGGTCAGATGATTGAAAACAACATCAGGGTGAATAAATGACAAAAGTTACTGTTTGGGGTGAATTAAAATAAATAAATGAGGTCGTAAGATACAGAAGTGGTTAGGTAAGGTTAGGAAGAGGTTAGGTAAGGTTAGGAAGAGGTTAGGTAAGGTTAGGAAGAGGTTAGGTAAGGTTAAGAAGAGGTTAGGTAAGGTTAGGAAGAGGTTAGGTAAGGTTAGGAAGAGGTTAGGTAAGGTAGAGAAACAGGCATAATTGATTTGCTTTTCATGGGGATGGTATCTATACATAAACCTGACTCCAGCCTGTTTTATGCATGTGGGTATTGGACTGTTTTAGGATCAGTATCTAAAGCCCTGATTTAAATGCAGGACTTTGTAACAGCGTTGAGTTTGTGCTGGTCTGCTGAGAGGTTACTGCCAGCCGTGCTTCACAGCGGATTGTCTAAAGGCAGGCAGATGCTAATTCATGTTAATTTCTTGCAGCTACATTCATACAACAGGCAACAATTATTCCCTGAGATTAACGGCAAACAGCTCATTGTTATTGCTTGAACTTTCTGTGAGGATTTCCATAAATAGGAAGCACGTATCCATCAGTGAAAGCCCTCTGACTGCTGCACTACAGCTCTGAATATACAGTCAGTTATAAGCTGCCATCTGATGTAATGATTTACAGATTTTGAGGTGTAGTTAACCAGCAGTCTTCCTCACCGATGAAGTTTAATGATTTCTCTGTGATTTTCAGCTGCTCTGTATTACTGAATAAACAAACATCATTAAATATCATAAAGATTAATGGAGATACAGTTACTGTAAGTGTGTGTGTGTGTTACTGCATGTGTGTGTGTGTGTGCGTGTTACTGCATGTGTGTGTGTGTGTGTGTGTGTGCGCGTGCATGCATATGTGTGTTACTGCATGTGTGTGTGTGCGTTACTGTGTGTGTGTGTATTACTGCATGTGTTTGTGTGTGTTGTGTTGGCTGACCTTCTACTTGCCACAAGCTACATTTTGCCAGTGGCAACAAAGAGAAGCTAATTTGTAATCTGCAAACATTGCTTATAATCTGCAGGTCCTTTATGAACTGTTGCCTAGCAACAATATGGCACCTTTCTCCATTGAGTTACGTGCAGCTTGCAGTAAAATGTGTCAAACAGGAAAGATAAACTCATTTTAAATTGTGTGCAGATATGAAACAAATTGATATGGATGCTTATAAGAAATAAGCCTCTCACAGTATCTGTAAATGGCACACAAATGAGCATCTCTGTTACTGATTATGTGTGTTTGAAGGAGAAATGAACATATACAGCATCACTCACGTCACAGGTTCTTTCACACTCACTTATCTTAGCCTTGCGTACAAACTGTTTAAAAGATCAATAAACAAATCAAACAGTATTTTTTCCATAGGCCAGTAAACAGCCACTTTAAAAACAGCCAAAACACACCAGGACTGTTTCCAAAGGTTTGAGAGTAGAAAACATTATTTACATTTTCTTTATGACCTGTAAAAGTTTTCAAATAAAACTTTTTCTACTTTTTATGCTCATTTGCAGAATAATTGAAACTCACTGCTATTTCTCTGCCATTTGTTACAGAATATTCTTACGTAAACATCTTTATCAAAGGTGAAAAGGGTCTCTGTTCTCCCCGCTGTCATTGTGCGTATGATTAAACCGTTTAGGAGAACCATCAAACAATAAAATTAGTCACAAGCATAATGAGATTAAACCTTCATGAGATATGATCATGTCACACAAATTTACTGAACCGTGCAAATGACTTGAGGTATAACAAATTGTTTTTAGCTGGAAAATAATGTTTATGGCTCTGTGTTTTTGGGAGGCGTGTTACTTGAGGACTAAAGGCTGTCACATCGTGCTAATCATAAACATGAGACTTATTTTCTTTTAGAGACAACAAGAGATGCTACAGGAGACACAACCCCAATCACTGGCCCAGTGTAGCCCTACTAGTTATTGATGCAGTGATACAGTGACTGAATTCTGGATAAGTTTGGTGTTTTTATTGTAGTCAAAAGCAAGTGTTAACTGAAAGAAAATCTGGAATGGTCAGCGTTGTGGGACATGAGAAGTACAGTTTAGAAAAACATTTTCTTCTTTTTCCAAAATAACACATTAAATATCAGCCACAGAGACACTGTTTGTGTTCTGCTGGACTAATGACAGACTCGCCTCTGATAGACTTTTGCGTCTGCAGAATATATAGTACACATCTTGAATTATTAAAAATCCTTTCTGTTGTCCAGCTGTTTTCTGTTTGGTTTATTGTACATATTAAAGTCAAAATTATAGGCCGGCAGATCTTTTGGTGTTATTTTGACCCGTGTCATGATTGATTTTGTACTGTGAGATCACATTTATTTAATAAATGCCAGTCTGATACAGTTGTCAACTAAACCAGACACTCCACATAAAATATGAACCAGATATTTTCCAATGAATCTGCCTGCTCAGTCACTCATTCTTTTAACTCTGCATCCTTCAGGACACTTTCACCTTCATGAGACTGTTGTGAGGCCAGAAGTTTGTGAGAGTCATTTCAAGAGTTAAACGCTCTCTGTATTCACTTACACTCACCTTTCTGTTCACCCCGTAAAAACTTCATTTTATTATAAAACTGACGTCTTTTTTACTTAGTTGTGTTATCATGTGTCTTTTCTGTTGTTCTTTACTGAACAAAACTGAACTTCTATTGGTCAAGATTTTCAATGGCCAATGCTGATACAGATTTCCCATCAGTAGAAATATACAACGTAATGGTGACAAAAACTCTTGAAATAATTGTATACATTCATAAAGCTGATGTTAGTAATCATAAAATACCAAATATTCAACATAGTCTGATTGCAGTTCTTAACTATTTTATTTGTTAGCAAATGGGCCACAAAAGTGTAAACATTTGTACCGTCTTATTCACACGTTTTTGTACAATGTTTCGTGGCAGTGACAGAATTAATGCTGGAGCTTAATGCTTGTTTTTTGTTGTAATAATCAGGTGGTTTTGTATCGGTTACATCATACCCATTCAAATAAAATCACCATCTGGTAAAATAATTTTTTTTTCCTGTGAGATCAGGTTAAAATATCAGCCAGTAAATCTGCTGGCCAGTACATCAGTCTATCACTCTATATCAGTCTTTATTTGTTCTGTAGTTGATATGTCAGACAGTTTTAGTTTTGCCAAGATTTATATGCTGTAGTTTATACAAACAGTAAGAGTAACAACTCAGTTCAATGTATTTTTAATAAATATGAATTTAACACATTTTTGGGGAGGAAAAGAACATGTACAGTATATAGCTAAGTGCTCTTGGAAATATTGCAAAGTACTTTGGGGGATGAATATTTGAAACTTTTAAAAAGAGTCTAAGAGAAACAGTTTAATGATCATCAGAAACACGGGAACATTTTTATGATTCCTAGCAATTTTGGAAACATACTTATTACTTTTATCCCCACCTCATTATATGCTCACGGGAGACACACAATGTGACTTTAGCATTTATGTTTCATTATTTGTTATTTATTTATGACATCCACATAATAGCAGTGTCCACTTTTGTGTCCTACAGCCTTTGGCGTGTGATGCCTCACTATAATGAGAGCCCAACACGGGCCGCTGGCTTCCTCTGTACGCTGTGTTTTTCGTGGTGTAACAGGATTTTGTCTCGCAGGATCCTTTGGGTTGTAACCCACTAAAACACGAGCGACCCGTCGCCATCCCAGAACTCCCGCGTTGAAGGTATTTTTGTGTGTGTGGATAACGAGGCCTCTGAGCCTGAGGTGAATCAGAATCTCTGGCAGCCTAACGAGTCATTAGGAGACGGAGCATCAGAAGACAATCAGAACTCTATGTGCAAAAAAATTAGGTCAGCGCTCCGGCTACAACATCTGCAGCGCTGAGTATTACTGAGTTTGAAATGTGTTTTAAGGGCCTTGGGGTGTTTTCTGTGGTTTTCTGCCTCTTGTTTTTTCTTTCTGTTATGTGAAGAACGTAGAAAAGGAGACACGTGACTTTTGGGGTTCTTGAAAAATAATTAAGAAAAAGATCTCTTGGCAGTGTTGAGTTAATGTGACCAATTCCAAAAAATGGTTCAGCTACTTTGTAGCATTAAATTAGTCATAATGTTATCTTCAAATCAACTGTTTGTGTTTTGAAGTGTTTTCTTTTCTGTTGAGGAGAGACATCATATTTGAGGCTATTTTTAATGATGGTGTTGGTCAAAAGTTATGTAACAACCAATTATTCTTTTGTCAACATATGTTCTGTATGTGGAGTTCAGCCTGCTGTCAGAAAAATCAAGGAATGTTCCTTCAAACAATTAATTATGCATGTTTGCTTGTATATGTGCAATATATATATAGAAAAACAGAAATGAATGTCAAACAGTTCATGAACCCTGAGTTAGCATAACTTTCTAAGCAGTATTTGTGCTAACTTTCTCCATGTTCAGAAGTGTCCATTCATTACCACATTTAGACTCTTTAATGTAGATGAAGTGAAGTGCTTTTCAGCTGTTTATTCCTCATGTCCATTAGCTGGAGGTCTCTGAACAGAGTCTTACATTGTGAGGTCACTGCTGTTAATGAAGCACGTGAGATTGTTATTAACCCATGAAATGAGATAATCAGAATTATGAAGATCAGCAGTTACCTCACTGCAAATACTGTGATACCTCACACACTTTCCCATTACTTATCCTTTATCCTTCACTGAGTTCCTCTCTCATACTCATAGAATCTTCTCCAGTATTTAGTGTCCGCTTTCATGAGAACCTCATGTGCAGGTCAACCCGGTTCTGCCACCTCTGACTCTCCACTGATATGTGTGAAATAAAAGATTAATCAGAAACATCTGGAGATTAACACTATTAATGATGTGAATGTGTTGCATGACGGTTTTCAGGGTTTGTAATGTTGTGACATAAGCAAATGAACTAGCAGATGTCTGATCTCTTGTTTTAATTTCACAAAGATCCTCTGAGATTTGTTGCTCAGAAATGTGTGTTTGCTTAGATGTTTATCTTCTTTAATGACTAAATCACTGCAGTGTGTTCATTGTGTGAAATAAATATAATACCTGCTTGTATAAAACACTGAACGTTTTCTAAAAATAATACATATGCACAGCTGCTTTAAAATAGTGGTAAATGAGGAAAGATGCTTTCTCCTTCCAAACTGATACAGATGTGATATTTTCCAGCAGGCAGTGAAAGTTAAAACTGAGCTCTGGTGTAGCATCAGGAAATCACATGTACTGATGTTTTCACCTCATTGGTTGTTCTTGTGCATGAAGTTTAACGTTCCAGAAGTGTGCAGCATCACTGGACACACATCACATCTCCAGCAGTCACTTCAGAGCTGCGACTGGCTGTCAGTGTTGCAAACATTTACATTTATTCATTTGGTAGACGCTGACTCCAAAAGCGACTTACAGTGAATTCATGGTCTACATTTTTATCAGTACTTGTGTTCCCTGGGATCGAACCCACAACCTTTGCGCTGCTAATGCAATGCTCTACCAGTTGAGCTACAGGAACACAAACACCTTCTGCTAGAATCTAATCTAACACCAATTGGTGTCTTCAATCCAGTCTTGCCTTTGGGATGATTTGTGAGTTTTGTTTGGTCTAGCTGAATAAAGGTTTCTCTGCAATATCTTCAGAGATTCTTAAACCATCAGAGTCCCTCAGACCTGCGTTTTAGAGACCATGATGTCAAGGATAAGACAGCATGAAATTAATCTGGCATTTATCTGAAGAATAAACCAGTAATTGGGTTTAGAAATTGTAATGGCAGCAGTCAGATACGTCAGGATACTCAGAGCTCAGGTCTCATGTCTGCTTCACTTCATCCTTCTGTGCGTTACTGTCTTAAGCGACAGCTAATTATCACATTGAATTAAAGAGGATGCCAGCCTTCTCTTTTCCAGTTGAGTCTTTTTTCTTCACACATTTTTCCAGTTTTGTTTTTTGCATTTGGTGAAACTGTTGAGATCTTTTCCCAGCTTGTCTTAAACCCTGTACTAACCAGGTGTGACACGTCAGGAAATTTGTTTTTTTAATCTTGCTGACAGGGATAATGCAACACAAAACTACAGTATTACAGTTATTTTTGATGTCTAAAACCAACATCTAAACAAACCCTGTTTATTTTATGTTCCTCCGTCTCTGAAAGGACTTTTTTAAATATTTATACCCCTCCCCTTCAAACTCAGTTAAAAAAATAAAACCTTACCCCTTGTTTTTTCATATTGTGTTTCTTTTGGAAATGCATCAAATTCTGAAAGATAAATGGCTTGTGAGTGCTGTTTCTTGTTAAGGTTAATATAAAGTGATAAAAAACATGATTCAAGCATGATTCAAACGCAGGTCATGACAGTAGCTGCTCAGGAGAAACACTGATGAACATGGACAGGACAGGAAATATATTTAGACACTTCATATCATGGGGCTCGTCAGATCAAGACGCCACCCCCCGCTGTTACTCCCCCCGGAATCCACCTTTCTGCTTTGCTTTGATATTTTTCCTCTTTCTAGGGCACTTTGATCTTTATGGAAATTGATGAAATTAACAACACACTTCTTGCATTCCAAACATCTTCTCCAGCAGGTCCTGATCAAACCTGCTGATAACAACATTAATGTTTATGCAGGATGGACAATATAAGAATCATGTATGACTTCCTTTTACAGGGTCTTGACTCATTTAAATGTGTTACTATTTTAGGATCCTGTCTGTCTCTCTGCAGTGTTTCACCAAACATGTGAGTCATCCAGAAAAACAGTTATTTCAGTTCAAGCCCTTGTTGTGTTTAGGAAACATTCAGTGTATATAATAAAATAACATTCTTATACATTCTGTGTTCTGTATTCATATACAAACATTGAGGATCCAAAGCAGCCAGTAGATAGTAGTTGTGGTTATAAATATTGTTATTTGTTAGAACAGACGATGTTTCTCGACACAGAAGACGGGTTGTGTTTAGGGGTTGTTTTGCCAGACTTTGAGAAATGGGCTGTGCAGATAACAGAAACTCTTGTCACTCTTATGTCACACTGATGAAATGTGTATTGTACACTGAACACACTCTAGTCTCTGTGGATAAAACCATCTGCCCAATTCATACATCTTCATTTCACACTGTTTGCTGTTGTTGTTTAAACACAAAATTATCTTCATGTAGCTATTTTTCCATAAAATTACTTTTTATTGGCAGTTCAGCTCCAAAAAGACACGAAATAACATCATAAATTCCTCTATTACACTTTTATTTTACAGGGTCACTCCCTGTCAAATAAACTGAAGTTCAGGAACTTCTCATATGCTGAAGAAAGACATTAAATGTCATGATCATTATTTACTGTGCAATTCATTATTTTGTAGATGCAAGTCAAAATTGTAATTGTCACCAATGATTTTGGAACAAAACTACAGGTTAAAAAATGACCTTAGAACATTGGCAGCATCACTGTTTTATTTTTTATTTAGACATGCAGCCTTGTTATTAAAATCAGTTGATTTTAACACCCCCTGTACCATTAATGTATGTAAAGATGCTTTGAAACATTGCAGCGTTGTAAAAAGTTGCACTGAGGAGTAGAGCCTGGGCGTTTTTTACAGGACACGTTTTTTATTGACATTTATGTGTCTCTTTCAGACATCGTCAGCCTTGAACACTAAAGTCTGTCACCATACAGACAGAAACTGCATAACAATTCTTCAGATTTTCTCCATATTCTGCAGTTATGCAAGAAATAACCTTCAGGTTTGGACACAGGGGTGAGTAAGGAGACGGCAAAATGTCATTTTTTTGGTGAACTACTTTTTTAATAATCCATACAGAATATGCTACAACCTTGTCAGGGCTGATTTTTGGTTGAGGGCCGGTACTTTCAGAGCAACAATGAAGCGTCAGAGGGTAACGGCCCGTATCCAAACACTAATGAATGAACTTGCTTGTCTAAGCCCTTTTCTGTCAATACAGGCTTGGAAGGACACACTGATATATTTGAAATGGTCAAAGTTATCAAAATTCTAAGCTCTATTTCTCCTCCCTGCTCACCTGACTCTCCCGACATTCACTCTGACCCTCACAGGAAGGGACAGTGATGGCCGAAAGGAAGATGGTGGGGTTACGTTTACAATTTCAACCTCATTTAAGGTTCACTTATAAAGCCATTTCAGACGGCCTGAAAATGGTCCTGTTTAATATGACTGAAAAATAGTGATTTTAAAGAAGGCTCAAACTGTCCAGTGCTGTTCTTCCACAGATAAAACGACCCAATATCTGAAGCGTAGCTGTGAATGCAAAGGTAATATGAATGCAAAGATTTCAATATAAATAATGACATTTGAAAAATGAATCAGTGAGATACAATCTGAAAGTCATCAAATGTGTTTTTCACTGTTTGGTTTTGGTCTTTAATTGTTTGTGTCTAAAATGTCCTTCACATTTACTTAATATTTACCTACATCATCAGCAACATTTTCAAAGTGTAAAAAAATACAAAATATAAAATGTATTATTGTTAGTATTAGTATTGCTGGTTTTAGTATTTGCAGTGTCAATAAATGTCACAATGTCCACTCAGCAACCCCAGAAATTCTGTTGAACACTCCTCGATTCGTGTCATTCATGTCTTTTATTCCATCTGCTGTAAAGGTTATGTGCTCACCCAACTCTGCTGTTCCACTATATCAGTTTATCCAGCAAATAATAAGTTTGTGGGGGATGAAAAGCCTCCAGCCCCCCTGCTGAACTTTAGCTGCATTCCTTTCTGACATTATTTGTCACACAGGAAAATGATATAGTCGCCCTGAAGGGTGACCCTCAGTCCAGAAGCTGAGCCACTGGAAGAGATTGTTTCATGAGTTTGGGGCTGTATTTGAAGTTTACAGTTTACACACAACAGGTGAGTGTGTGAACAGAATTGTGTTATGGAATAAAATCTACATGCTTTTTCTGTGAATGATGTGGGTAATATAGGGTTATTTATACACACAAGAGCTAAGGGCTGTTTATATGAGATTATGTAACTGACAGATCAATCAATTTTTGCCCAAATGCAATAAAAATAGATTAAATTTGTTGCTGGTATTTGCAGTTTCATCACTTTACTCAGTGCACATGCCGTGTAAATGGATCAGTTGAAGTCTGTGATTTTATTTCAGGCTGATAACAGAGTGCATCATTTTAGCATTTGCTTGTCCATCTGTGTGGCAGTACTGCTGTTTAAAACATTTCCATTACCTACATAATTAAACTCCCATTACATGTGCCCTAAATAATACATCATTAACTTGTGAACCCAACCATAGACAACCTGCCTTTTATTAATATGGGAGGGGCACTTACAGTGATTTAATGAAAGAATTAAAACAATCTGGTATGTGTGTCAGAGTTGATGTGGATGGAGAAAACGAGGTTCTCAAAATTAATGAGTCAGAGCTGTGTGACCATTAACTTTAACAAACTTGAGGCAAACGTGAGCTATTGGAAGTGGTTTTTATATTTAAATGGTGTAAATGTAAAAATTAATGTATGATAATACATTATCATACGCTATAATAAATGATATGATCACACATTAGTAGTAAAAGAGGTTTCTTTGCATTTCAAAAAGAAATGATGAGATTATGATTTACCCTAAAATCAAATGACAAAATACTGAAATGATTATTGTTGGCATAAAGAAAAGAAAGCATATTTAATTTACATAAACACATATTTTATTGTAATAGAATAATAAAAATAATCATTTTTTTTACAAAAAAAATTTGTAAAAGATTTTTTTTTACATTTTATACTTGGTCTAAATAATATTTACTGTTGTTTTTACTGTAGGACTATGAACTGCTAGCAATGTTTGTTCCTGGCTGAACAAAACTCTTCAGCCAGGAACACATCTGACAAAACCACAGGTGCTGTTTTTACTTATTTAACAGAAAGATATTGTCACTGTATGAAATCAAACCTTTGTGTTTTTTGTGTTGCACAGAGAACAACAACAGCACAAAGGTGAGTAAATAATGACTGACTGATTTATCTGAACTCTTGCTGTGACTGTTCAGTGTTCTGCACACAACAGTGAAGCTCATGTTAGCAGAAGAGTTACAGTGGAGAGTTTTTCTTACAGCTGAGAAATGGAGCGGTGTGGACACATGCACCTCCACAGCGCCGGTCGCATGCATCAGCATCTTGATCAGCATCTTGCATTTGTTGCTGGGTAATAATGTTGCTTTAGCAGTTTCAGTAAGGTTTGAGAACTGATGTGTGTGTTGACGTTTGTAAGAGAAGAACTCATATGTCATCATATCTTCTCATTTTTGCTGATGTGAAGCGATGGATCTTATCAGGATCTCCAGCAGTCGGGTAGAGCAGAACTCTGTTTGTGTCTATTGTTACAAATATATATGTATATATATGTGGCAAGTCAGCTACTGTATATGTATTGCTTTTCTAAGGCCTGTAGAAAAGGGGCAAGTTTTTTATACAAGCTTGAGAAAGATAACGTAGAATAAACCTCTGTGTGTGGTCTCACAGAAGCCCTCAGGATAGGAAGAAACACTGTCACACAGTAAATCATACTGTAATGTGTTTTATCTCCCTCAGGGGAATTCATTGGTATAATGATCATTGTGTTATACAGTATTTCAGAATTTTCTCTTCCTGAGTTATAAATATCATCAGATATTATCACTGATTGAGTGTGCTGATTTCTGGACATTGAATCAAATGTCAGTTTATCAGATATCTGCTGGATTCATTCACGCTGGGTAAATGTCACTCCTTCTGCACAGCACTGAACAGACCTTGAGTTTTATTTTTCTTAAAGAAAAGGTGTTTGTCTGTATTAACTTTGGCACCATCACACCAGGGTGAAACGAGTGGTTGACAGGGCATTGATTTCTGTTGCTAGGGTGTTCTTGGTGGTGGTTAGGGTGTTGCTAGGGTGTTGGCGGTGGTTGCACAATTAAAGTTATTGTTAATTGGTTCTTCGGGGAACCAAAAATGGTTCTTTTATGGTATCACTGTAAAGAACCTTTTAAGAACCTTTATTTTTAAGCATGTATACTGTATTTATAGGCTTATGGTTTTAAACATGATACGAAAGAATTGATCTCTTACAAGCCAAAGTTAAGCTCATGTTCATGAAGAAAAAGGGCTTCGCCGTGTTAGATTTTATTTATTTGTGGGACATGTAGAGTTTCTGTTTAGCAGACTGGCATTACGCATGGCAAGTATAAGCCTTGTGAAAGCCCAGCAGTTTATTGATATCCAGACGCGGACCAGCAGGCAAACATATTGACAGCCGATTTCTTGAGGCTCTGTTTAATGTCAGCTTTCCACACACAGATTTCAATGGAGACACATTTAGGTGAGACAGTGACACACTTTGAGTTTGGTGTCAGCTGCTGATCGATTCTAAATGATGATTATTGTCTAACAGCCCCTAGACGATTCGAAATCATTAAATAACAAACTAAAACCTATTACAAGTAAATAAATAAACAGAAATATACATATAACTCTAATATAACTCTACTGCTGCTCTTGTGTACTCCCCCATTTGTCATTTATTTGTTATTTATTTGTCATTTATTTAGCTTTGATTGGACAAAAAGGTCCAGTTCCGAAAAACAGCTTTGAAAACGTGTGGTTACATAATCACCAGCTACACATTCATCAGTATTGACTGCATGTTTCTCACCTCAATCATTTTAACAACTAACATTTAGGTGAATGTTTTGCCTGTTTCACGTCGCTATGGCCGACCTCTGATAACACAAACAAATGAATATTCATCACAGTTGCTGTTAATCACCAGGATCTGTCCTTGAGAGTTATTGCTTGTGTTTGAGACTGATGGAGGAGCATTAATAAACACCTGCGGTTAACTGCATTACACCCCTGTGGTTTCTGAACCAAGAGCACATACAGGACAAACATGATAAGAACACTACAGGACACAAGCGAGCAGCTTTCAATAAAAAACACAGAGTCCCCTCATCCTGTAAATACTGAAGATTCAGGACCCCTGATGTGAGTGATGAGACCAGACCCAGAGGTTTCCTTTCAAACCCACTCCAAAAACCAGAACATACATTTAGTATTAATATTTTTATATTTGAGCCATAATTGAGGGGTTCTTCTCACTGCAGGTGTTTAAATGTTGCCCTTTATGAAACAGAGAGAACATCTGAAGAAGTATCTGAAGTGAACATTTGATTTCTCATGATACGATTGTTTTAAAATTCTGAATGTTGTGAAAAGTTGGTCTAATTGGCAGCTTGGAAATCAAATCACAATTTCAGTTCTGCTCCAGATGCTTTTAAAACGTTTTGAGAAGCTCTTTGAATAATTTTCCAGGAATATGGCAAAACTGATCACAGGAGAGAAAAGTTCTGGAGATACAGTATAAGATTTTTATGTGACTTTCTTATATCGATGACATTATTCTAATAATATGAATTATTGTACAGTGATCTGATGAAGCTCCGTGATTTCAGCTTTAGTAACAGCAGTGTTTCTAAAGCTAATACAACAACGTCATAAAAGATTCAAATGTGCAATAAAGACTTACATTTATTATTAATAAGGACAATTTCAATAAAGTTTTTCCACCAGATAATATTGTTTATTAGCCCAGAGGTTCTTATCTGGTGGGACCCATGACAGCAACAAAAAGAAAGATGCTTTAAAAATGAAACAGTAAAACTCAATCAGCCAAATAATTGTGTTATTAAGATACCAAAATAAACTCCTAAAGGGAGGAAGAAACACTTTCACTTGGGTGGTGATTGAAGTAAAAGGCTGTTACTTGTACTGAGAAGAATTGTTAGAAAATAACTCTGTAAATACAAATATGACATGCACTGATAACAACATTCACATTTATGAAGGTTTAGCTCACCCAACAATAAAGATTTTGTCATCCTATATAACAAACACTGAAGAGTAATGATGATATTGTTTTTCTCATAGAATGAAGGTGACTGTTGACTCAAGCTGTTCATGAGGTTGTAAAAGAACATATAAGGTGAGTAAATTTGACAGAACCTGTGGGTGAATTTAAAGTGTCTCTTTCAATTAGTATCTTCAGTATAAATATTTAGAAAATTTTGAAATGGAAATTTTTTTTGAGGTTTTTGAGAGAACGTTTTGGATAAAGATGTTTTGTTTCACATGTACAATAAACTTAAAATCAATATAACATCTTTCAAGATGACAAGCTTGATTCAAATTAAAACTGCTTAAAAACAGCTTTTCCATCTAATGTTTAAAATGTTTTATTCTGAAATGTACATCTGAGAGTTTAACTGGGTACCGGTGTATTTATCTCGTTCTGTTAGCACATCTTTTGTGCTGTATGATTATGTGCAGAAAGCACAAGAAAAACAGCATAAAATTGTTCAAACAAATGTGTCAGTGGTCAGTCACAGTTTTGACTTTTTTTTATTGTAAGATGGCAGATAAAGAATAATTTGGCCGGCAGATGTATTGATATCCTGAAAGCCAGAGAAACAACTTAATTTCACTGGCTTCTGCTTGAGCTGTTATAAAGTGCAGGTATGCTGTCATTTCTTTTCACAGATTACAGTGCTGAGGGTCTCCTGCAGGGTCTCCTGTGTGAGATGTGTGTCCGTCAGCAGGCTTTCAGCAGACTCTGTGTGTCCTCAGCGTTTCAGGCTCTTTCTCTCCTCCAGTATGTTCTTCTCTTTACATCAGTTTTTTTCAGGGCTTGGACAGCTG
The DNA here is from genome assembly GCA_036877625.1 of Ambastaia sidthimunki. Classification (NCBI taxonomy): domain Eukaryota; kingdom Metazoa; phylum Chordata; class Actinopteri; order Cypriniformes; family Botiidae; genus Ambastaia; species Ambastaia sidthimunki. The sequence continues at coordinate 130,182 of JAZGTK010000129.1, read as the reverse complement.
TTCTGCCGCAGAAAACATTCAGATTTCAATTCAAGATGGGCAATTTTCCTCTTGGGAAAGCATCAGAATTGAAATGCTTTTATATATCTTGTGCCAGTGCAGAAAGGATGTTTTGTACATTTTAAAATCTTGAATGCAGAATTATACTGTGAAGGACAGAACATGAACATATGTAGGAGAGTAATGGATTATAGAGAGATCACTGCTTGACCACTGACTGCATGAACATTCAATAGTTTAGCATAAACTCACTGTTTTCTGTCATCCTGGGCAACAGTTTAAAAGAAATAACCATGTTTTCTCTGTGTGAAAAGGGTCCTGTATGAAAGCAGCTCTTTTTAAAGGCCAGTAGACTGTTAATCTTTTTCTTGCTTTATTTCCTTTAAGTCTTGCCAAACAAAATAACGTTTTATTTATCCATCCATCAGCTGCTTCTGAAATGAAATTACTGAGGTAAAGTCTGGAGTGTTAAGAAGCTTCTCTGTCTCTTTTGTTTTTCCATCACTGGACTTACGTACTAACGGTTCGTCTCAACACCACACAGTATAAATCTGTGTTCTAACTTTATTTCATTGAAATAATTCAAGTACTGTAAGACAGAAAAGAGCTTTCCACAAGTACACATACACAGCAGCTCAGCACAGTGTGTGTGTGTGTGTTTAAATGCAGAGGTCACATTTCAAGTACATTTTAATTGAAAAACAACAATTATATTTTGCATCAAAAAAATAAACCCACCTCACCAAATTCATTACCATAAAATATATAAATTTTAAAATTTGTTTGTAATTTTAAAATAATTTCATTATGGTTCTTTATACTAATAGTTGTATTCTTAATAAAACAGAACAGTTTTGAACCCTCAATGAGAAATGACTGTACTACTAAAATTAATTATCATTCTTATAAAAAAAAAATAAAAAATAAAATTCATTTTCTTCTATGTAATCTCATGTTTCTTTTTTTTTGTTTTTGGGGTGGAATATGGCTAGAACATGTTCACCATTATTTTTGATGTTGTTGTTAAAGTTACATAATAGACACACATTATATAACCACAAATAACAGTTCTGACGTCGAGAGCAATATTACAAAGTATTTTACAATACAGCCTGTCTGATCCAATATACAGTATGTGTCTGTCCTCAGGCTATTGAAAGAAGCAGTTTAAATTGTTTTCTGCTTTAAAGACTCCCGTGAGCATTAGAATAGTCATTTACTCTGACCTGGCAGGACCTGTGGGCAAAAAAATATGTTAAAAGGCCAATAGATCCAGCTTTTCTTCCAGTGAATTTCTGCTAAATGATTTTGTAGTAGTAGTTCTTAAAACATGTTAAAGGTCTGGAAGATATTTTCTAAAAAAAGGTATAATAAATATAAAAGAATAAATCATTTCCTGAGCGGTTATGCACTAATCAGAAAAGTATTGTTTCAATGTCACAATGCATCGTATAATGTTGCAACTTTGATTTTATTACACTTTATTTTAAATAATTCACAGTGTTTTCTAAGGCAAACATCACTACAGTTCAAACTGAGACTTTGATATGAACTCCTTTAACCAGTAAACAAACACCTACAGCAGCAAACACACAGAACATCTCAGTTTAGGATCATGATAAAAACACTCACAGTCACACTGTACCACCCACAACAACCCAACACTGTGGCCAAGCATCACTCATAATTCTCCAGACGATGTGAAAATGTAGTTATGGTAAGACCTTGCAGGTAAGACATACTTTGAGGAAGAATGCTGAAAATACAGGAGGCAGGGGTCAGTTTTTGCTGATGGTGCTGGGAGAACATTATTTATCTGTGGGATTGATGGTTTAGCTGTGGACACACGACTGGTCAGAGATTTATACATCCGGATGAGCTGTGAGGAGTCATTGTTTGTAAAAACTGTGTGTCATTGCACAGCTAAACTTGTCTCATGATTTTTAAGGCATGATGAAGTTTTTGGATGATGCTGTCTGCAGTCTGACCGAACCTGAAATAAAAACCAATAATAACACCAACAACACAATAAGCTTCACAGAAAGACAGAAGACTTATTTCATCATGCTCTCATAGTCAGATTGTACATGTGATATGTTGTGTCTGCGAGCAAAGGGGCAAAAATATGTGACTTTTGGCCATTTGTGACCACAATCCATTAGGACAGTGTCTGGTTTTAACAACAGGGTCTGAAATCTAATCAGACACTGAACAGAGAAGGTGTCTGTAAGATGAATGAGTTCAGCCAATGACAGCCTTTAATGCACAGCTGTTATACAAAACAATCTTTCTGATAACATCACGAAAAGACTCCAAACTCACTTTTGGATTTGAATTCTTCTGACATGAATAAATTAATCTATTATTTAAGGTTTTATTAGTTTATTATCAGCTTGCTAAGACATTATTATTATCTTAAATTAGATACATAACTTGTCCTGTATTATATCAAACAGTGTCCTTTGTGAGGACTGATGTGCTGTTACTTTTCTTCAGAGAGTGCTTGTGATTTTTTCTGTCTGATGATAGTTGGGATGAAAAAAGCTCACAGGATATTGTAGAAACATGGGGGAGTTTCCATCCACCCAGAACACCCTAACAACTGTTTAGCAATGTGTTAAAAGCTGTCAGAGCACCTTAGCAACTGCATAGCAATGCCTTAGCAACCACCCACAAACTCTAGAACAGTCAGTAACATATTCTACAAACGAGACTAAATCTGGGAACTAAGCACTGCTGAAAACCGTCACCTGTTTGCCAGAGCAAGAGAACAGTGAGTGGGGTCATTCATTTTAAATACTTGCTGTTCTAGGACTGCCTAATGTGTACTACAGTGATTCTGTGTCTATATCATTAGTAAAAATGACTGTGCTGTTTTGAACACACCACACCAGTGAGGGTCATTACCATCTGTACCGCAGACCCAGACTTCCCTCAGTCACCTGTCTGGTGAAGGCCAGACACAAACTAATGAATGTTGAATGTCTGTTTGTTGACAATCAGCTTTTAATTAAACCTCTCACTGTCCATTGAGCTCCCCTCAGGTCCATTGACTTCTCACTGCTTTCATAGATCTTGTTTTTATCAATCAGAATAACCTCAATTTGAACAGGATGACCCTACACACCCATGACCCACCTCTTAATACTGTCTTTCGTTTTCTTTTTTAATTGTTTATATGTTTAGTCATTAAAACAGAGAAGTAAAGAGGCTAAACTTTCTGTGGTAACAAAATATCCATTATCTTTATGTGCTTCACATTGTTATCTTCCCCCTCAGATTCCAGGTTCCCCCAGAACCATGATTGGTTCCTGGTTCGAGACCTGCAGGTTTTGAGGACATTGGGAATTAATTCTGACACCCTATTGGCTGAAAAGAGGCTTGAGAAGTTCAGAAGTCTCCCGTCCAGCATTAAATGCTTTTCAGGTGGAAATGCGTTCCCAGCTGCCCCAGAAAATGAGACGTTTGAGACAGAGCTGCAGTGAATGAGTTTTATTCTGCATTGATGATTGGTCTAAAAATATCCAAGCTAAATTGTTTTCACAGAACATTAAGAAGCTGTTTAAAAGAATTTGTAGTTTGTCTTTTATTGCTCCAAGCAAACTGCTGCCATGATCTACAGACTCTGCACTTTTCACAGCCTCAGGGTTCATCCTGACAGCATCAAAACAGTTTTTTCTTCAAATAAACACGCTTCTTTAAATCTGTGGACTTAGTTCTGATGTAACATCAAAAAGCAGCAACCACTGTTGCAACGAGGTTCTCTTGATTATGAGAGAAAATTGGAGATGTAAACAGCTGAACTCTTAAGACATCAGGCTTAAGAATTATATATCTCTGCTTAGATTCCACATTTGATCTGTAACACTTTCACAGGCTTTGCATATATATATATATATATAGCCTTACAGATCAAATGCATGATGGGATGTGGTGAGAAAGCAAAGATCACTGCATGACTGCTGAATCAACAACACTCAATTCTGTGTTTCATTCTTTTGCTATAACAGCAACACCAGGTCAAGGGTTCAATCCCAGGATCTCAGTGCTGTAAATGTACCAAGGCAAAAACAGCAGAGCTCTCACAGCTCCTGCAGAAGGCCTGCAGAAACATCACTCACAGCGTTCCTCTGCAGATTTCTTCAGAATTCAAGCAACTTTCTCACATTTGTGTTGTTTGCACTGTGCTCGCAACTGAGAAGTTTGTGTTGGGCCCTGGGTTGAAAGAGGCTCAGCGGGATCCTCTGTGTTGTGTGGTCCTACCAAAGCCTCATGTCCATTTCTCTCTGACACTTACACATCGTCCTGAATGTAAACTCAGCCCCTGCATGTTACCAGCACACTGTATATTGACCTTATTGGCAGGAGGTTCCTCTGTGATTAACTTTAATTGTGCTCTCTTGTGCTTTGTCTATATTCCCAGCATCAGGTGATGAGTGTGGGACAGCTGGCTTTAATCTGATGAATGTTAATCAATGCAACACTTCCTAACTGTATCCTGTTCTCTCTGATTCCACCGGCTGCTGTGAGACAAATGGAGTTTGGCGTTCTGTCTCATTTTAAATTCACAAGCGTTGTGTTTCGCAGGCTGGCTTTGTGTGTATTTACTCCAAAGAAAGTTATTCATATGTCAGAGTTCTTCTCCTGGGTGATGTTTGAACAGGACAAGGGTTTCCTCTCTCACTATGTTAAAATGGTGGCGTTCTTCCAGCTGTTAACTATGTGAAAAGCTTCTGTAGGTAGTGCAAGTAGATAAGCAGATGTCTTAGCAGGTGTTCATAAACATTCTCAATCAGGTCATATGTTTTCTGGAATGGATTCAATAGAAGCATGTGACCTTTTAAATGGTCAGCAAACATCTTGCAGTTGTGCTCTGTTTATTTGGGAGGAATAAAAAACAACCTGCAGTGCATTTAAGATTTACAATTTATAATTTAACCTCGTGACTCTGGCACTGTTAACACATGCTCTACCAGCTTTCCAGGAAAACATTTTAGAAACATCTTCCTGGAAATTCAACAGCCATTTTCCTTACATAAAGGAAGGACAAAGTCATTAAGGTCAGAACGTGAGAACATTTAACAAATAATGTTGTATTATCCATCAACACTGTGGTCAAATACAGTGTTTTTACGTTGAAAGATCTGTATTTCTGGATTGTGCAGTCACCATATTGATATAAAGATGTGATGTTTTTGCACCAACACAAGCAGAATGAATATGTCAGTGTTTGACATTGTTGTGGAATGAATCTTCATCATTGCTGAACCTTATTTTTCAACAGAAAGTATTTTAATTAACTTTTGCTTGCCTGAAAAAGCTTTCCTTTCACAAATGTTTTTCTCTCTAAATCCTTGTGATGCACAATCTCTTTTGAAATCTATTGATTTTCATTGTAAATTGTAGCGTGTGGGCGCCTAAACACAAAAAACAAGTACACTCGACTCATCAGAGAAGATACAAACTAACATACTTTAAAGTGAGAAACAAAGCAATTGCTCCAGGTTTAACAAAGAATTCAGCCTTGTACTGCATTTTAAAGATCAATCGCTCAAAGGTAGAAGTTTTGGTCCGATCATTCAGGGACAAGAATGAAGGAAACATAAAAAGCAGTGATGTCACTCTTAAGACACTTTCAAGTTCTCACATCTTTGGATTTATATGCAGTATGTAGAATTAAAGGGCCTTTTGAAGAACCTGTACATCTGCAGTCAGGTACAGAGGAGTTTATGAAACACTGTTGATTGACACTTGTGTAGGTTTTAAAAATCCACTCAACTGCTATAAACTGCCAGATATGGAGCTACAGCTGAAGTGATGTTTCATTGACTTATCACCCAAAGTTACTTATTGCAAATTCCATTTTCCTGCTGCTTTGATGTCGGTACCTTGTTTTTGTGACAATCAAATTCATTTGAACGCCTTCACTGTCCTCCTGTGATGCCTCTGAATGAAATGTTGTGTTGCTTTTTCCTTTCATGAACGCTTTGAGTGTACAAGACTGCTACTTTTAGGACTTTTAATTTAATTTTGGATCAGACACTTAATTAAGCACCAGTTTTCCATTTTTGTTCTTATTGTCTCCCAAAAAAGGCCTTTCATTGCGTTTTAATTAAAAACACCAACTGCAGCACCAACTGCAAGACTCACAGTGTCTAATAGAAGAACCACCTATATTTCACTCCCTGTTTTGTGCAGTTTATGCTTTAATGAAGCATTTGTAGAACTCTGATTATAAGCTGACAAAGCAATGAATAGCAAAAAAAGAGTTTGTAAATATGAGCATTTGCCACCCTGCAGAGAAATGATTCAGCGCAGAGGTACAACTGCACCACTGACCATATAATAGTCATGATGGCTAAACTGAGTCTCAGAGGGCCGTCGATTAAACCACAGGAGCCTCGGCACACAAGAGACAGACTTGCAGCACACAGCTGCTTTGAAGTTGCTCATTTCAGAGAAAAGACCCTGAAAGATTCTGCAAGGATGTTACAAAGAAGCAGAATTGTTACTCAGTGGAAAGAAGGAGGTCTCTGCCGCCGGGACCCGGAGCTTTGAGTCCTGCAGGGAGATGGAGGAGAGATTGTCCAGCAGGATGGGTCTCTATACAGATTGGTGCTGGTGAGAGGGCCAGGCTGGGGTTTCTGCGCTCAGCAGGGTATATTGAGCCCCTGTCTTGACCTACATCACTAAACTCTGACTGCAGGACCCTGAAGCGTTTGACTCCTCCTGCAGGGGGACGTCAGCTAACAGAGAGAGACGTATAGTGGCTCGTCTCAGAGGCCAACGCTGGCCCTGACTCTCATCAGTCAGATGCGAAAGGACAAAGAAATTTTCAGATATCTACACATGATATTTGGATTTTGACTTTGAAGTTAAACAGATCAAAAGATATTCCTGTCTTGTTCTGACATTTACCTGATTACACATGCATAGGAAACATACATGCACAAACAGACATGTGTACTGTTTGAAGCCAAATAAATAGATAATAATAAGATACTCACAAAAATACACTATTTACTAAAAGAGATTTCCCCATCTGATCTCTTCTGTACTGTCACTTCCTGTCTGGACACGACTGTGGTCATCTGTATCATTTTGACAAGCAGGAGGTGAGATTGTGGTTGTCTTTGACCTGTCAGCCTCTCTGCTCTGTAGTCTTGTAGTCAAACCGGCGGCATGCAAGTGTGTTTATTATTCTTCATCTGAAGCATTTATAAAATACTTTGGGACTCAAACAGGCGTGTCCACCTCATTTTTCTCTGCAGTTTAATTGTCGTATGCAGTGAGTCATTAAAAAGCTGCATTTGTTGCTGTAATGAACATGTCTGCTGGATAATGTTTTTGTTCATCAGAAACTAACAATTCATTTATTCATTTTCCACAAAAAAACTGAAGAAAAACGAAGGTTCTGTTCCTTTTTTGCATTAAATTGGGCTTAATATGTCTTAGACAATTGGGCTATAGACTGTGATTTAAACTGTATTTTCCTGCAGAAAGTCTGTCACACCTCAGCAGATGAAAAGATGATAAACAGCATCATTCATTCTACAGGTATGTGAAAATGAGCTGTAAGCAACTGTAGAGTTATGATGTCTTTCTTCTAAGAAAATATTAGCTGTGATTATGTGGTACAGCACATGAAAAACTGAATGAGGAGTTGTGATGTCAAAACAATGAAAGATTATGTCAGTCATACTTCATTACTCTTACAATATGTTTTTGTCTGTTTCAGTCTGTGGCATGATAAATGATTTTCTCCCAGTGTAAAAACAAGCACAAGAGTCACTGCTTACACTGTGTACAAATGTCACAAAACTAACATGTCCAGTTTATATTTCAGCTCTAATAAAATAATGAACTACATTCCACACACTTTTGTTCTGTTTTTCATTTTGCATGTGTTCTAATTTTTACATTATTTTTTCTTGGAGGGGTCTTGGAGATTTTCAGAGATTGACAGAAATCTTATTGAGATTGACTGAAAGTGAACATTAGCTGTTTGGAGCTTTGTTTGATAACAAAACAGTTTAGATGTTACCTCAGGAAGGTTCACATATACCATCAACTTATTGTCAAAGGCAGTTTTACAGTGTAACTGTATGTAATAGCTCTGAGAGTTCACAGCATTTCACAGACAGCTGCTGGAAATTGACCAAAAGTTGCTGACAGATACTGTGAACGGCTCAACATCAATGATTATCTTTACACTTAAATAGATGGTGCTGTACAGCAGCTGCTCGGCCCTGAATAACACAGCCAGCAGACATTGTCTTCAGTTATTATAGGGCTTATTCATTCACCGGACAGATGTTGTGAGGAGCAGAACTCTGGCAGGAGACAGAACAGCTGGCTGGTGGATGCTGGCGTCTCAGGGAAGACTCTGCTACTCCACGTGAGAGCAGATTTCTGCAGGAGGCAATTTGATAAAGGTTATAAGAGTCTGTCTTTAATCAGGTTTTTAGCAGACTGTCTAATAAACTACATCCTGTTTGAGATAAATTACTGAGATGATGTTGATGCTCGTGAATGCAGCTCACTGAATGCAGCAGGCAGCTTCCCTCCCTCACAAACTGTTCATGTTTCACTTATCTTTTACTTACAAAGTGATGTTCTTTCTTTATGTTTCATTTTTCAAAGCAGGAGTCAAGAACAAAATGCACAATTGTGGAAAAATTAGATACATTGTATCTATCTGATAAACAAAAAATGAAATGAAAAATGTCAAATTTGCACATTTTCAATATGTTCATGCAGTTTCAATGTAATTGTTTTACTAAATACATTGGGATGACAGTGTTTTTCAACTCACTGCCAAGAAGCTAGTGTGTTGTGGGTGGTTGTCAGGGTGTTGCTATGCAGTTGCTAAGGTGTTGAAAGTGGTCTGTAATGTCTTATGATGATTTTTAAATGGTGTCCAGGTGGGCAGCTCACTAGGTTTTGGAGCTCCTCAGCTCAGTTTAACTTTGTTATTCTTGGACAAGACATGAGAGACCCCCATTAACTCTTAATGAGGTCGATCTTTTTCATTACCTGCAGTGACGTGTGAGGTTCATCCGTCTTCCACATCCTCCACCTCTTTGATTCATACGTTTCACTTCAACATCCAGCCAAGACCGACTGAACAGCATGACGAAACAATGTCACATGACTCAAAGAGAACCTTGACAGATTTCTGCTAAAGGTACCAAACAGAATCACAAAATAACTAGATGTAGTTTGAAGTTGCCCTGTGTTAAAACATGTCTCACGTTTCTCTGATATTCTGATGCTCAGATGAAACTGAAGCATGTTGCTACGCGGTTTCTAGGTGTTCTGGGTGGTTGCTGGGCAGTTGATACGTATTCGTAAGTTTTTGTGGACTGAAATTCATAACTGTATGATATTCTCATGTATGTGTAGAACTTTTAAATGGAGTTTAAAAATCGGTGTTTCCGTCTGCTAGGGGAAAATTGTGAGTCTGATTGCTTAGAAAAGTAAAAGCACACCCTCATCTGAATGATTTGAGCTGTTATTTAGATCCGCAGCACAAATGATGGACAATGAGTCGAGATTTTGCCTGGAAGAATTTTGGATTTTCTGAAAAAGCCATTGTGCCACAATGCTGTAATTTCTCTGACGGCTTTCCACAGTGTTCTGTACAGAGTTCAGTGTTCTTGTTAGTTAGTCAGGAAACCTCTTAAACTTCTTAAACTTCTTTGCTTAGAATAGTTTTTGAACAAATGGTTTACAATACACAGAGCACAACTGCGTTCCCTTTCAAAATGATTATTTTTGAGGCTGTTATTGTTCATTTTATGACTGACATGTTTTGATGGATGACTTGTATGTTTAGATCTGTGTTGCATTGTATCATTTTGTCATCAGTTGCTAATAGCAGTAATTAAAAACTACAACAAAGTCAATAACCTGATGCCAAACTTTTTTACTTTTACTCTTTTTGAGAAAAACTTTGTGATCCATACGACTTTTTGACAGAATGGCTAAAGCAAGTTGTTGCACTTGCTAAATTGTTTGTGGATTTTAAAATTAATTTTATTGACCCAAAGAATTTAGCAGGGGAATACAAAACACATAATTGACTTATTACAAAGTGAATTCAATGTCTTATGTTAAAAGGTTCTGGCTCAAAACATCTAGAACATCTTTAGGAATGTTACTGTTCTGACGTCATATCTGAGCTAAAAGTCACAAGTTGTTTAGATTCTGTGTCTGAGGTCATTGAAACTGAATAAAACCCAAATATATATATACATATCCAGCAACCTACTGATTACAAGCCCGACTCCTTAACCAATAGACCACAACTGCATATTTTCATTGATTAATGCCACAGCTAAACTGTGCATGCATGTACAACACAGTAGATTGTAAATTATGAACCATTTTCTTGAGTTATGGGCTTAAAGTAGTTTCATATTGCTTATTCTTATAAAGCTTTGCCTTAATATATAATATACTGTATGTTATTTATGATGTGCCTTAAAAATTGTAGTTTATCCAACTTTAGTTATTTTATCCATGTTATTGCGCTCTTCTTACTTTTGGGCATCTATTAATGCTGTGTAGTTATTATTTAAACAGGTGTTTGGCATCATGGCTGTTTTATTTGCATATTTGAATGTGTCTGGAACAGTTTTGTGTTTTTAATGGAATCTTTCTTATAAAGTAAAAGATGAGGAGTAGAATGAATCTGTGAATGAAGCTGGGATGTAGAAAGTTGGACTCAAACTTGTGTTATCCATGCAAGCACCCCAGCTCAATGTGTGAGAGTACAAACCAGTGACACACAAGCTTTTTGCTCAGTGGACCCTAGAAACGTACAACTGAAAGTAATTTTTCCTTTTAACCTGCGCCAGGCCACAGGTTTGATGTACCTAAAAAACAATGTTAAAATCTGATTTAAAATGTTATTATAAATCATTTGTGTTGTTATGTTTTCCGTTACACTGTATTTCCAAATGCCAAAATCGAATTGCCACTTTCAGTAGTTCAGTAGTTCGTTGAAGGTCAGTTTTGGACTGATGGCATTTGCGTGACCACGTTAGCTTCGACTATGTTATCCTTTAAATCTGTTGTTTTAAATAAGAAGTTGACAGAGACAGACAGTTAGAGAGGGAACAGTTGGGCAGTCAGACAGTCATGAATTTCCTGCACAGAGTGCTTTCAAGAGCAACAATTAGTAATGCACATTTCACTGCACGAGTTGCATGCAGAGACGTGTCATTTATTTCCAGCCTGCAGATGTGCTTTCATTTGAGGAAATGAGCTGCAGTGTTGACAGTCACCTGCTGCAGTGCAGGTTCATCAGTCAGATTACTGAAGCTGTTTCTGTGTTTCTGCATTACTGGATTAATGCTCTGCACATGCAAAGTTTTAAGACATCTAACAAATTCTACCACGCAGCTGCATTTATTGTTTGAACAGTCTCTGAATGGTTTTCAAACTATTTCAAACACTCTCTGCTTGCCATTGGTCAGTGTAACAGGTAGCCCCGCCAAAAATTCATTTAATTGTTTTTTGCAGACTGTATTACGTCTGGACACTCAAACAAACAGATTCAATTTTATCTGGTTTTCTCTGGTGGCAAACAATTACACAAAACCTTTAACTATAAAAAAATCTAATTGTTAATTTTGTGTGTCAGGACACATTGCGGGGCAGTTTCAAACCTGCATCACCCAACTAAATACCAAACCTTTAATGCATCTACGGTTCTCAACATGTTCTGCGGTTGTTAGGTTCCTGTGTCACTTCTACTTTAAAATCACTGGTCTGTGACAATCTAAGAGTTTTTCATGTGGAGGTTAAAGTGTCACACTTGTGTTCAGCTGTGCATTAAGGCCCTAAAGTGTGAGAGGATACATAATTCACATCCTTTAAATTCAGAGCTCAGAGTGGGTTACTGCACTGTATCCAAATTCATATCATTATCCACAGGGAAAAACATACTCCATTACACTCAGTGACAAAGGGAATTTCACAACCTTCTCAGCAGGCTTTGCACATATGGCTGTGGTTTACCTTGCATGGCAAAACCACAGATTTCTTTTTGTTGGCACATTTTGTCCAGTCTGTGAAGTAAAGCCTGGCTCTGATTCAAATATTTGTGCTGATAAATCGGTTTCGAAAGTAACAAGCCCACTTTCATTCTGCAGAACCAATTGTTCAGCAAAGCGCTAATACATGTCAGAATCGGGCAGCCTGTGGTATTTCTGCAGGCCTTTTGAAGTTCTGCTAAAAGAAGACCTCATTGTTTGCCTGAAGTTCACAGCAGGCTGTAGAGTTTAATGCAGTGTGGAAATGTATAGCACAGAATAACCAGTAAGGCAGAACACAATGACACGATATTGTGAGGGTGCTAACATGACCTTATGTTAGCAGCATTTCATTCTTGCATGTCTTTGTTATATAGCTACAGTTATGTGCAGTAATAGCTGAATTGCTCAGCTTTAAATGGGTTGGACCTGAGTCTATTAAAGAGTCTTACAGTATTGAAGTTTTTTATAGATATAATAAGAGTGCTAGTTCTCACCTGACCTCAGTTTCAACCTCATGTTTTGTTCAAGGTTTAACTGGCATTAAGGTTTTTATTGGCATGTGGTTTTAAACAGGTAAATTGTGATCATACATATAAATGTTTGTAAAGGTACTGTTAAATAGAGTTTGACAAGCTACCTTTAATCCGAAGTAGTTAAACATACAAAATGTTACATTGCAAATATATATTTAAATAAACAAACTGATCCACTGAAACTTCTCAAAACAACCTGGACATTTAAGGTCTGTGTATTTGATTATTGACAGATCACTTGAACAATAACCATTGGTTACTTTTCTGTTGCCATGGTAACTCAACTGATTCTCAGTTGGTTATGTTTGCTTATATTTAGGTGAAGTAAATAAAAGCAAAAAAAGGAAGTATTAAGTATATCAAGCTCTATATTTTAAACTCTGAGGGTGTTTACAGGGGACATTTGCCTTTATTAATGATCGGCCAGTCGATGCCATTCGAACCCTCTCTGCTTTACAGAACACTGACAAATAACTGCATTAAAAACATTCTTCAATGCCTTCAGCATCTGTGAGTGTCACGCTTTATATTGTTGAAATGAAGCCATCATTCTTTCTTACAGAAATATACTCAGTTGTGTACATTTGTATCTCAGATCTGTGGAGTCATTGAGCTTAAGCTTGTGTTCTCAGGAGAACTTTGAGATCATTGAAACAGGCGGGAGGGAAAACAGCGGGAAACGTCAATCACTGATCAGTTAGTGCAACTGTCTCTGTTATTTTCTTAATCTGCATCCTAGAGTTACTCAAATATTGAAAAAGAAACGGATCTGAGTTCATCGCTGTGCTTCTCTCAGGGGAGTCTGCTGTAAATGACAAAAAATGATATTTATGTGTCGGATTATGTTTAGTTAATATTTCTTTGGCACATTTCGAGGAACTAAATTTTCATTCATATTTATTTCAAGACAATATTTCATGAGCTAGTAATGTACTTCTCAAATCTAAATACGTTGTTTGAGTGACGTTAGACCTTTAGTTAGCCACTATTTTAAACATCTGTTTGGGCCATTTTTTATATTACTACCAAAATAAAGATTTCTTTAACAAAATTATTTAGTGTTGCATAATGCATTTTATTTCACATATTGTTGTTAAAAATGTCCACATACATACATATACTTCACAGTATTAAGAACACACAGTTTGTACTGCATGTGCTCACAGCGCCGGTTAATTCTAACTGGCAATTTCACTTTCTGATGCTCTCTGGATTTCGTGTGTCAATTGGTTTTAAGTATTTGCCACCAGACTGGAGAGCAATGATGCGTTCAGGCTCTGTGTTAATGATGCGTTCAGGCTCTGTGTTTATCCTGCAGCTGGATGTTCAGAGCTTCAGATGTCAGAGCTGCAGCATGTGGGAAATGAGTCTTCAGGTTTCATATAAACTGACAGAAAACCGTGTTTATGTTTGATATTTGTCTCTTGTGGTGAACGTGCGCTGGAGTCTGTCTTCTGATTTTTTTCTAAGCAGTTGACATTCTGTGTCTAAGGTGACATTCTGTGTGTCCCTGAAGGTCAGACCTTTGATCAAGGTCATATAAGGTCTGGTCCACATGGCAGCTTATTCTGGCCATAAACCAGCCAATTACAGTGAAACAGACACTTTCTGACATATAAACCGACCAACCATAGCCTGTCATTTTAAGGGGTGTTTTTAGAATAGACCAATGCAAAAAAAGATAATAACAATAAATAATGATACAGCAGTCTTGGCAGAAAATGTTCATTATAGAATGTTAGATCAGAATTTCTGCTAAAAATAATGATCATGGGCTGTTTAACAGTCAAAAGTCAATCAACACAGAATACATAGTTCTGGACATGGTTAATGAATTGCCAAATGCCTCTGTGAAAGATTTTAAAGGTTCTGCTTTGGCAAATGAACTGATTATTTCATCTGTTGTATTGACCCAGTAGTTAAACTTATAACACAATCCTGTACAAACAGACAGTCAGATTAGATTTAACCAATTGGAGAAAATGCTTTTCAGTTTTGTAGGCAAGAATATAAGAATATTGGTAAGACATTCACAGATACTGTCTGAAATGTGTGTCTGTGTTCGGTTCATGTCAGTAAAATGATTATTTTTGGTCCTCTCACAGAATTTGTTACAGCTGATGGTGTTCTCTCATATATTTACATCTGAATGGACCTTTTCAAGAAAAGACAAAGATCACTTTGTTTAACAAGGTTTATTAAAGGAGGCCAGACAAACACACAGAGGTTAGAGGTCCCAGTCGTCCTGTATTGAATTACTGTCTCACCTAAAGCACAAAGAGTTGATTACAAATGATGTTGTAGAACATTATCTAGGCTGGCAGATCAATAGTTATCAGATGAAGTTGTCAGCTCACTGTGACTCTTTGACATGCTCATAAATGAGGAAGTGTTTCATGCTGTTTTTGTCTTGCTGAATTATATCATAGAGAATCAGAACAATTAAAACAATCTGAGTAATTATTAGTGGCTATTTAGTTGCCTTTATAAATGAAACTCATTCTGACTTTATTGAGAATTCAATAATCTCTTTATAATCATAAAAGCTTTTCCACAGTTGATTAGATGCTTTACATTTAAAAACTGTATGTACTTCCCATAATTTTACCCTTGAAAGCAGGACAGGTGGGATTATATTTTGAATATATTAACAGTCCCAGCATTACATTAGCAACATTAAAACATTTTAATCTATAAAAAAAATCTAAAACCTTAAATCCATTTACAACTCACCTTGAACGAAGCTTAAACTTTAATGAGTCCAAAAGGCAAGTTAACCTACCAGAAAACAATAATTTTCTTTAATGTGGTATAGATTTAGTTTCTGGATCGGTTCAGATTCAGCATTTAAATGAGTTTTGCGGAAGACTGAAATGCGTCGCAGGACTGATGGTCTGCGGTTCCGAGCACGCGCAACGTTTCCAACAGTAAGTGATGCGGTTTGTTTTCGTTTTGCAAGACATACCGGCTGTGGTTTGAGTTTCTGAGCTATTATTAATGTTTGCGTCAGAAAGCTATTGCTGTTGCGAATGTAATGGTTTGATTTAGAGAATGGCTGTGAAATGCGGGTTTGACGCGCGCGTGTTGCGGGGGCAGCACGTGCACTGATGTGTTTGGAGAAAGTTATAACATTTCAGTTTATTTGATTGTGTCTGTGACTTATATACTCAGACTTTATACTTCACATTAGTTTAGTTTAAACGTTTTGTCATGCATTATGAAGGTACGGTAAACACACAGAGAGAATGTGACGTGAACACCAAACACAGTCTCAGTGTGCATGAGTTTAAAGTGTTCTCATAGCATTCAGTATCAGTGCACACAGATAGTTTCTGTCACAGCTGGAGAACGAACCTGTTTCATGATGCAATAGGATAAACGGGCAGAGATTTATGAATCAGTGCTGTCATGTTTTCTGATCTTCTGTAGGGGATGAACATGATAAGACCACCCCATTAAACTCAGAACACCCATATCACACATAACGTGCTTAAACACTGAATCTCTGAATAAGACCATGTTCTCCTGTGGTCTCGTAGGGGTTCTTCCTACTCGATTGTGCTTTGAGTTCACAGAAGCATCACATACATGCTGTAAGGTGTGTGTGCTTTTGAAAGCAGTTTAATAATTAGTCTTGCATTAACTTTCTTCCGTGTGGAATAAAACGCATGCTAGAAATATCAGTGTGGATGCAGGGTTTGAGAAAGCTTAAGTTCAATGGGGTAATGCATATGTGCCATTCATACCATCTTCTGCAGAAGACACGTTAGATTCTTCAGCCTAATAAAAGCTTTAGCTAGAGTTTTTGCTTTAGCGTGTCAGTATGAGTCTCAGACTCAATGCTGAGATCAGATCTCTGTGTTGTAGGACTCGTTGTTCATATAAATATCTCACTGTTTTGTTACAAGAACGTTTGAAAATCTATATTGATCATTTCTACTGTTATACTAAAGGAAACGAACGTAGCCATAGAAGTTGACATGGGGAAAAGAAAAAGAAAGAAATAGGGCCATAACCAAAGAACTGTACATACAGGACTATATGTTGCTTATGGCCTGACTTCCTACTGTATGTATAGACACAGTACATTGCATGACGAGACTTTATGGACAGTTCCATTAGGCTGGTTGGTGGCTGGTGTGTCATTATCATTTACAGGCTGTACAATGAAGAAGAACAGGATATAGAAGTGTCCTCTCCAAACCCTGCCAACTATCAAACTGATCAAAGGCATTTTATAATATAAGTGCGAGTTTTTATCATTGTATAACCTTTGGCTGGAATTTGTTGCTGTTTGTAAGTCCAAACTTTTTGTTGGTGGAGCTCAGATACAGTAAATGAATTGACTATAATTTAAAGATTCTTAAAGTCAGAGTTTAATTTAGTCCTAATGTATTAAAAAGTTTGATAAAATGTTGCATATATTTGAATGAAATATATGAATGTGTTTACATGCATGCAAAGTTTTTCACAAGGTATATAAAAATAAAATATTGTCAAAGTAAAATAGAGAAAGATGACTAAATTGAATAAAATGTGACTCTTAGATGTTTCTATGAAAGGATTCTGTAAGCAGAATAATGACCACCGAGAGTTTCTCAGTTCAGTCTGTTTGGATGAGTTTTCATATAAGACTAAAACAGACAACAGTGTTTCTTTTTGGAGACGGTTCATTGTATAATGTCATTTTTGACAGCTGACTCTGTCTACAGCAGTTATCTGTCCTAACAACCACGTCAGTTCACCTAATAAAGACTTTATGCATGCAGTAAGTGTGCCTTTAAATGAGGGGGGTGGAAATTAGGATTTACTAAACCGCTGCAGAGGGTCTCCAGCAATAAAAACCCGTGTGTAGTTTAACCACTGGGAGCCCCTGCACTGTAATTAGACTTTCAATTAATTCCAACATGTTCGGAAGAAGAAAAAACATCAAGTACTCTTGCATGCGTATCAAACTGCACCTTCTAATTGGTCTTTTTATGAAGTCGTAGCCAAATCCTGGAACAACCAGCACTAGCATTAAAGTTCTCCAGAGTTTTCAGGAAAGCAGGTCTGAAGTGAGGGAGCTGTTGTCTGGCATTTCTGCATGAAAACATTGATCCGTCTCCTGAGTCTTTATCAAAATCACTTTAGCTTCACTTTTTTGACAAGCGTTGGTGATTGGTGCTAATGAACAGCACGTCTGGGATAAATCAAAGAAGGAAAATGCCAGTTTCATGAAGCGTTAGGAACTTTAGCAATGAATTTGAAGATGGTGAGGCTATTTTGAGAGTCTCTAAATGATGAACACTTGGAAAGGGCCACATTAGCTAGATTTAACACCTTCATCAATGTCTCGCAGCATATCTGATAATCAGCTAAAATGTTGTTAGATGTACTAAAAATCTGTTTCTTAATTCTTCTAAATGTGTGGAGAATGTATCGTAGATGCTTGTGTTTATCATCATGTTGTCATTGTTGGTGATTTATAAGACAAGCATCACTGTTAGTGTTCATTTTTCTTAGTCCTTTAACTCTAAGGATTTAACTTTGTCGCCTAACCCCGCACTATTTGTGCTACAGACATGAGTGATTTCGGTTTGTTTAGAATAGCTGTGCTGATGTTTTTAAGCTATTGGACTTTTCCTGGCAGATGGATTTAAACATTCACATAGACTTAAACTGAAGGAGAAACCACTCAGAACAGCCAAATAACCAGAAAGATCCTTTTAGACTTCCTTGAGAAAAATCAAGATATTATTATTATTCAGAATATTTGCTTCTGTTTAACTGGTCATTTGTTTAGCTTTAGGGAGAACAGGAGTAAATGTAAATTCAACTTTTATGAGTTCAAATGAAACATGAAATCTACACGATTGACTTTTTCCTTGTGAAAAATGTGTTTTGATCATTTGAGCATAAAACAGCTGAATACATGTTCACTCCACTTGCCTACAGCAAATCTATAAATAAAGCATTTGTGGTTGGATGGTGGCTTGATGGGTTTGATGTAGGATCCAGTGATCCAGGTATTCTTTATCTTGGATAACTTTTATGTGCTATAGTTATCTTGCATGTGTGTATGTCATTAGTCATGTGTCTCTATGACATTAGATCTCAGCAGATTGTTCGCACCTGCTGCCAGCTGTCTCAGGTTTACGAGACCTTTGATTTATTACTTAATGTAAATTTCATTTTGTGCTTCATTCCTACACCATTAATATTACAGTAAGCCAGCTGTACAAACCTAGAGGAAGTTCAAACATTTGTTTGTGGGGTGACACGGCAGTTTTTAAATAACTGTATTTTTGGTCAAGTGAGAAGTCGTGTCTGCTACAGAGAGATTAACTGAGGTTTTGCTACCTGCACAACTCTTGCCTTCTGTTGTCAGAATCGAAATTTGGCCTCTTCATTGTTTTATTTAGAATATAATGGGCTTGCAGTGAGTCTTATGTATCACAACTCTGTTTACCAAAATGAATATTGTCCTAACTCAAATCAGTCTCTACTCATCCATCCATCCATCCATCCATCCATCATCTCCATCACTAAACAAGACATCCATCACACACTCAGAGAATAACACTTTGGTTTATTAGCACATCTGCATCCATTCCTCGAACATAAAACAACAACAGTGCCATCCAACCTTTGAGAAGTGCTGCTTTTCATTATCAGTCTCCTACTGTCTTTGTCTTCTGCAAGGTGTCTTCTCTGTTTATACTGTGTTCTTTGTTTCTGTGCCAGGCCTGTATTGGTTATAAGTCTTTGACTTAGAGGAAAACAATATCTTACTTATTTACAAGATCTTTTAAGGAAAGCAGCTTGTGATATTTTCTAATAAAAGCTGTGACAGTTAGTTACCAGCTTCATCTTACTAGTTAACTCTGCAGTTTCTATGGGGGAGAAATCTGCAGTATAGTAGCTATTCCACCAGGCTTGCTAATAATTTAATCATCATCTTGACTAGCTAGCTGTTGATGGATTGCGCGTAGCAAACGCCGACCCTTCATTAGACGCCCTGTGTAGGAGTTTGAGCGGTTATGTGTCAGCAATGCTTTTAAACTGCCTCACTGTGCCAGTCGGTAGAACCTGACAGATCATGAGAGGACAGAGAAACAGATAGAAAACGTCACAATTAGCTGCCACAGCACAGATGCATTGTGGGAAATTCTTGGAAAGTTGGACGCCAACATATCCACCCACTTTTTACTATATCTGCACTATCAGCAGAATGTAAAACTGATACGAAAACCAGGTATATAAAAGAAAGTAAAGTTTGTCAAGACAAAGCTTTTAAAGGCACACATGTACTTTTGAACAGTTTGGTGTTTGAAGAGAAATATGAAGCTGTAACCTTTAACCCTTGTGTGCTTTGAATGCTTTGGGAGTTTGAAGAGATGTATGTCTTCTGGGCTGTTGCTGAGGTGTTCCGAATGGTTGCCTGGGTTTTTGGCTGTTTTCTAAGGTTTCAGGCCATTGCTAGGGTGTCCTGATGGTTCTTAGGGTTCTGCTAACTATTTATTAAATCGTTCTCTGAGTTTAAAAACTCAGCAAGGAGTTACAGTCAAGTTATTAGTTAACAGTTGTCAACAGAAGTCTCTGGGATTTTTGTAATGATGTCTTAGTTCAGAGTTTATCTCTTTCACCTCTGAAAGCAGGATTTACTGTGCCAATTTTTTACATCCAATAGTTGCACCTTATCTACAGGTTTAAGCCACATACAATATTTACTTAAATGAAATTCTGTAGAATACAAGTCTTTGTGCTAAACTCTAGGAAGTGACATGTAAAGCAAATTTCAGCTACATTATAGCTCACTTCACTTCACACTATAAAACTCAATTATAAGTTTACAAGAAAACAGGCGTCTAAGCTCTTGTGACTTGTCTGCTTTAAATGAGTTGTTTGACTCAGTCCGTTGCTTACATTTGACTGTGTACTGCCTTTGCTATGCATTTAAATACAGAGCAGAATACCTCACAAAAATGTCCAATACAAGCATTGACTTCTTTTTCATTTTCTAAAGGCTGCTGGTACACAGAGAAAAAATACACCAAACTTTGTGTATGTGTCTAAATGCAAATGGAGCACATAGAAATGCAGGCTAATTAATTAAAGGAAACAAAGCTGCACACATTTAATTGTATAATGGTTATAGGTGCCTGGCACTTCAACCTGATAATTGCAAAATAAATGACAAGGATACTTTAATGTTCCTTCCACTCATTGGGCAATTGACCCCTGACTAACCCCCCTTGGTTACTGTTGCTATCTCAGACTAGCTTTTACAGAAACTAATATTCTTTACAGAAGAATAAATTAGAAGAAACACACACACGGTGTTCATTAAATTGTGCTTATAAAGTGGAACAAATTTAATGAATATTCTTATGTGAGCTGGAATGATTTGTGAAATTTCCTTAAAATTAGCAAACTGTTAAAACTGTCAGCTGAAAAATGGCACCTGTATCCACAACAGCTGTTCACTGTGCTAGATCATTTCAGTTTCATACTGTCACACAAGCAGGACTTACATTAAAAGAGAGCAAAATCTATAAATAATAAAAGGATAGCAGCAGTTGCTAAGGTGGGATTGGTCAGTAATGTTTTCGAGGCGGGGCTGTTAGGTTTACCTGAAATATAGCAAATATACCATCAAGCATATCATTAAATAGATGTTAAATATATGTAGCCCTGAATGCAATTTCAGTAGCTGTGTGAGTTACCAAGTTAAAAAGATGCAACTTCCTTTCATGCTTTATAAACTGTTTTCATACCAAAAGCTGCTTTGCAATGGGGCATCACAGATATTGTAAATCAGAATTGTTTTAATGAAAGTGAATCACAGAGATTTGATTCAGTTTCATGTGTATGATTTGAGGGTAATGACAGGCAGAGACAGAAATTTTCATTTTAAATTTGTCACTGTAACTTCATAGCAACTGTTTGTGTTCTCCAAAATATGCATTTTCCTGTTTTAACGATCTTGTTTTTCCATAAACTCATGGCAGGGTGTTGTGACACCACTCGTGCATTAAAAAGTGATCTCCAAAAATGTGATTAGATTGGAAGGGCTTTACCCCATCCTGCCCGGGAGAATTTATCAGGCATATTAATCAGCTGCTTTCATCATCTCACTGTGATCTCAGTCTTTCATCCTTCCTCACTGCTGGAAAACTCACTTCTCTTCTTCACAGCCCTCATTTCAGATTTCCACACCGGCAGAGCATTGTCAGTTAACAGATTATACAGACAATTAACTAAACCGTTAATCTGTGCTTAATCACGCACACACTACTAGACAAGTGAGTCTTCTTGTTTTTGTGTTATTCTGCTTTACATTTCCCCAACAGGACCACCTGAATCATCACACACACACACACACACACACACACACGTAAGAATTCACATTCTGACAGCTGCAGGTGTAATGGTCACGTGTGATTGTGTAGCTCACAGTATAAGATGTGTAATGAGAGTTATGTTCTGCTGAAGAAAAGCTCACAGGAAAATGTCAGATGAAGAAATGTAGATGCATTTGATCTTTGTGTATTTGTTAGTTCTTATGGGTTGGATTGCCCTAATGTGGGACATTTTTTGTATTTCTGACCTGCATTATATTACAATGTTAAGCCAACATGGTAAATCCAAATGATATTAGGTCATGTGACTTTGATCACATGGCAGTACAGCTTTGATTTGTTTATAATTTCACTGGCATTCATTGGTTTGGAAGCTTAAGCGTCCCACATTAGGACAATTCACCCCTATCTCAACTGCATCACAAAGATCATGTGTTCACATGCACACGGATAAAATATGGACATTTCAGAGTTATACTGATATTTCTGTTATGTTGTATGGTAGAATATCAGCTTAAACATCATCATATTTCAGCACTCATGTTATTTGTTTATGTGGTAATTTGCAGCTGCAAATATTCTGTTGTTTTATCAAGTTTACACAGAGATGTTGTTCTGACTGTAAAAATGTTGAATATTAGAACATTATTATACAAAAATAATGCAGTTCTGTTGTGTCTTCTTTATTTTTTTTAGCTGTGTAAGACAGCAGGAGGCTTTCATTAGCTGTAGATGGAGGTTCTACATACAGATGTTCCATGAATTCAAATGTTCATCTGAATTCATGGAATCCTGTAGGTGAGAAAATCCACAGATGAGATCTTGGTAACATCTCTGTTGCTCTGGTAAAATCTCAGATAGCTTTGAAATTAAATGGATTTTGTTGAAGATTTTGTCTTTATCATTTAAGTTTATGGAAAACTCTGCCTGTATATCGAATGATTCTTTCTGTTAATTTTTGCAGTATTAAAACGGCGTGCTTCAATATTTTTTAATCATACACTTGCTAAGCACATGCAGAATTACTGAATGAAACATTCGGGAGACAGGCTGTGCATTAGAGGCGCGTGAGAGTGCACAGCCTCATTATACGCCACACATTTCTGCAGCATGTGTCTCCCAGAATAGATGCAGTAATTGTCAGCATGTGGATGGGCAGCTGAGACTGCAGGACTAGCCTCATAGTTCTGCTGCAGGAATTCTGTGCAGGAGACAAGCTGCATGAGTTCAGAGCGCTCGCACCGGCCTAATAGCAGCTGAGAAATGCGCGGGTCCAGGGCAGCTGTTCAGAGGGTCACTGGATAGCTAGTCTCGCAAAGAACCTAGAACAATTTGCAGGTGATTATGGCCAAAACTGCCATTTAAACAGGAGGAGGCTGCCATGTTAAGTGACTGATCACAGTTCAGTCAATCTGAGACTTACAGAAAGAGGAGATTTTGGTGTCCAGCCGGACATTCTGTGAATAGTTTGTTGGCTTTATACCTGAGGCTCTGGACTAGATATCTCTGAATTACCTTCATTGATCAGATGTAGTTTTCAGCTACAGTTTATGAATGGCATAAATGTCCTCACTAGAGATGTTGTCAGGAGGTCTAAATGGACCTAAAATATAGTGGATAATAGAAGCTGTACATTTTATTTTGTAATAACCACAAGCCAATGAAAGAATAAAGTTCCCAGAATAGTGAAACACATAAAAATAAAACATTGCTGTGCAAGGCCAAATGTTACAGAGTTTGTTTAATGTAATGCAGAGAATATTGCTTGTGTTTCTGTGTTCAGCTGCTCAGTCTGATACACACTGAGTTTGATCATTTAATGTTCCTGCTGAACCTGCTGTGGATCCGTTTGTAATGTCTGTAAAATTTCTGTGATAATCAGACTTTAAAAGCAACTAATGAAATGATGTCTTTATTGTTTGTTTAATATGAAGGGAACATGTATAGACTGCAGATCTGTAGAACCAACACTCGAAATGATGTTGAGAAAACCATAATTCAGCTTTTGAAGAAATATAGTCAGATAGTCGACTGTCACGTGTCTATGAGCTGCATATTAAAAATATAAACATAATAATTTGGAGACAATCCTAAAGGCTGTTTTCCTGTAGATTCCAATTTAACACAAAACTACATCAGCTCCAAATTATTGTTTATATTATTGTAATTATGTGATTTATGATTATGGTTTATTTAAAAATAAAAGCCTTTCGCTCTCTCTGTGATATCATTTAAATGTCAAGCAGCGGAACTTCTGTTGCATGTTACACCATTTCCTGTAGGACTCAGGAGTCGGGTAGATCCTGCTGGATGAAGATGTCTTTTCTCTGTGCAGTTATGCAGTGGGGCATCTTGACATGCTGGGCAGATTGTTAAACTCAACCTACTAATCAGTGTCTCTCGACAACATTACCCATGTACAGCATTCCTCACGTTTACACACCCCGTACGTGTTTATTTTGGTTCTCACACACTTTTCTTCCGGTTGTCGGGTGCCTGTGGTTACTGCCTCTGTGTGTCTCTGCAGCGATCAGTATTTTCTGTGTGTTGTGGAACAGGACTCGTCTCACACATGATAAGTTTGCAGGTGGTCCCCATGGCCCGGGGAAGAGGGCAGACTGATCCACATTCCCTGCTGCATGCCACCACAATCTTCTTCAGCACAGCATGTCTGATCCTCATGCAGACAAGACTGTTCTGGAAACAGTTTTCACTGATAAAAGGCAATTTGGAATGTCAGACTGCGGGAGATTGTAGCTGTGAGACGTTTCCTTTCATACTTCAAACTGTTGATCACTGTTTGTAGAAAACTGAAATAAATGATATATATACACTGCACAGATAAAAGCACAGGGACAGCCAGGCACGCAGTTACCACGACTCTCTTCCTCTGCTGCGGTGACCACTTCCACAGGGAGGTTCTCCAGCAGATGCTGGAACAGGGCTGAGGATTGTCTCCATACCTCACAGCAGCATCACTGATGTCAGGTGATGGGATCAGCTTCAGTTTTGTGCAGGTCAGTGCACAGCGGACTCTGTCTTTATGGACCTGGCTGTGTGCACAGGGCAGCTGTTGCCACAGGTTTGGAAGGGCACAATTTTATGGAAACTTTACTGTGTGCCAAACCATCATAGTTTATTCTCACAGGAAAGACTGGAAGACAGGAATAGCCAAGCTGTTGATGAAAAGGATGATATACTATTAATCAGGACTTGTCGCATTTTTATTGAGGCAAGTTTTGAATCTTGTTTGAAACTGTAGTGTGATCACTTTACACGTTACCTTTTACATTTTATGTTTCAGTTTTATATTACAGACTCAATTTTGCTAAAATAAACTATAATAGGTCATATAATAACAGCTAACCCCCATATAGTGTGTAGTAATACATTTTTGTAATCAAGACATGAATGTATGTATGTAAACTGTGTGTATATAAACACACAAATACATGTATGAGGAAATGTATATTACATATGAAGGGTGTTCAGATATGTAATTATGTCAGAAGTTTATCTTCTTAATTAGTAAATGAAGAAATTTAGTACTGTGTTCTGATAATTTCTGACAGGGTTGTTAACGCTGACTAATTTTAAGTTAAAATTAAACTTCACAAACACCTTTTTAAGATGGCAGCCCACTTCGAGATCTGTAATCGGCTTGTTACACGTCTAAAAGCACACCATCATCACAGCCTCACACGAGGAAAGAAGTTAGACAGAATCAGGGGAAAAAGTGCGAGAGATCGACCACAATAATGTTTCAGCTTTGAAGGAGTTGAGGGGAATGTTCTGAGGTACACTGATGAGAAATATCAAAGCTTCTCACTGCTTTTTATAGTCATGCTAATGTTCCAGTGTTTCACAACAGGAGGAGAAGATGAAAACAAGACATGGAGGTTTCACTTCTGATGAAATGCATCAACATCAGTAGCTGTACACAGTTTCATACGGTTTGTGTTTTAATCACTGAAGAGCGTTTGAGTGGCTGCTGCTGTCGTGGTTTTTGTGAGTGTTTTGTCAAAGGAATTCAGCACGTGTTTTCTGGGTGGTATGATATGCTTTTAAATATCACAAATGCACTATAAAAGAACATTTATCTGCTCTATAAGCTTCAGTCTATAACTGCAGATTTATAACTGCAATGTAACTGCCTTAGAAGAGATCAGCTCTGATCTGAGGGAAGGGAGTCAGATGTTTTATTAGTTAATGTCATTAGCACAGATTTTTCCAGGCATAGCTGTGGTCATGGATATTAATTACGTTCATTGTATCTGATTGGTTGACTTTAGTAGGTGAGTCCTAAAGAGTTCATCATTAACACATTTGTTTTGCCCACAGCTAACACCAGTTTTCACCAAACCTTTCTTATGTACATCATCAACACACATCTTCTTTTTAACTTTATATACTGGATATCAGGTTTAAAATGGCTGTTATTTCAAATACTTAAGCTAAAATGTGTGTGAAAAACAAATAATGAAGAAACTGTCTCCAAAAAAACCTTTGGATGGCATTTATTATATTTATTATATTATAAATGAACATATTTAATTGTCATCAAAGTATGAAATATCACCTACAGTACAAACACACTAACCCAACACATATACATCTTTTTCTTCCTCTTTAAAATGAGATCTGTGTTACGGCATTAACTTCATTATAAAATTATGGTTTTAATCATTTGAATCTCTTGACAGCCATAATGATAAAAGACTGCATACTGCACTATAACTTTAATGTGATGTCTGTGTTTTTAATAACTTCAGGTGTGATTAAATGAGAGATCAGCTCAGATTACTGGAGTTTGTTTGGTTGAAAACAGAGCAAAAGTCTGAATGTGGTGTGAGCAGATTGTGTAGTTTTGAATGATCTAATGAAACCATCTGCCACGTTCCTGATTTCCACTGATTTCATTCAAATCATTCTACATTCATCAGAGCACATCAGTTAAATATAGTTTAATTCCCATCCGCAGAAATGAGACGTCAGATAAAATAGATTGAGGTCAGATCTTGTTATACTGCACTGAGAAAAGAAACTCTGCCCAAAAAGACAAATAAAAAAATGATTTCCAAGAACAAATGATGAGTTCAGCTTATGAGCTTTGCTGTTTAAATGTTAGGATATATGTCAGCAATCAGTCTGAATACAGAAGCCGTTCACTCATCAGACTCATGATCATCAGAACACTCAACCTGCTCACATCCATTCTGTCATTGTGCTGGTGAAGTTTGCACAGACAAGCACCACTCACATCTTCTTCTAAAAACAAATCTATATAGACTGTATATATATATACTTCTTTGATATTTAGACTGAGTGTAGTGGTAACTTTATAGTGGCCATGGTACACTCATCACAGTGACAGCTGGCAGTGTAATTACTCACTGTGTTCATGTGGAGCAGAATGTCAAACCTTTAAACATAATAATTTAGCAATTACAGTTTATGTGTGTTTATATATTAGCTTATATGTAAGTTTGAAAACAGACTTGTAAATGTCCACAACTTGTTTTACTGATGTTTTTCAGCTGACATGAGTGTTTAACTAGATGAAAATGTAGGACAGGGCTTGAGTTTATCTGTCTGGAGTTATTTAGATGTGTATGAGACAGTTTGTGTTTCACGTCACAGTGGAGTAAGAGCTGAATGTCAGTTTTTGTCTGAAACACCAGCACACATGTGATGAAGATCTTTGACTGGAACATGGAGGTCAAAGGTCAAAGTCACGCTTGAGTGCATAAATATCCCAATAGTGAAATGCTTGTTTCAAATCTGTGGCTGTTTGCTTTTCTCTCCATAAGTTGTATTAGGTTACTGTTTCCTTAGCATTGGATTATTTATTGCTACTGAACTGTGGCAGCGAGCTATTGGCAGCGTTTTAAAAGATTGCATCACATACAACAGCAGCAGTTGATATTACAAATATCAGAACGCCTCCACTCTGCTCTCTTTTAAACTCAATTGCTGGTTATATTATTCTTCTGTTTTAAAATCTATACAGCTCTCTAATCAACAATAAATATTTTATGAGGTTTTGACTGGTATCATATACACAATGTTTCCAGCGGTACAGAACGCTGTTTCACTTTATGTTGGTTCAAGCAAATTTTACTCACAAATTGGCTATAAAGGAGAATGTTTCTTCTGGACCCAGGTGGCTTTTCTGTAATATCAAAGCATTTCCACCTCAGGCGTTTTATCTGAAATAACAAGAAGATGAACAAAATGACTAAAGCTGCCAAGTGGCAGAGATGAGCTGCGCTCAGCGGACTCTCAGGTTATGATATGGAATAAAGAGGCGGGTCACTCGAGCTCGGGCATATTCTGCACATATTAGTTAAAAGACCACAGGAGCATCACGGTCACAGTCGTTTCATGCTAAGTGACCCCAGAATTCAGATGGGCAGGTTTACCATCTGCTAAGCCCAACTGTTCTTCTCCTCCACAAGAAGCTGATGTCGTAGGTAGAGTTTGGAAACCATCTCCACAGCGTTGAGGGTTGAGAGATGTACCTATAAATATAGATGATGTTGAGAGAACACGCACACACTCTTAAGACGTGGGCTTGGTGATGTGGAAACATGTCATCTGTAAGTGTAGTTATGCCTGTATCTATACAGGGCTGCACAATATATCCAAATGATACAAAAATAAAACATGCATTGGTTTGCAAAAAATATAAATTATTATTTAAAAAAGTTATGTATAGTCAGTTTTAGGTTGTAAGGATAGTGGAGAAACTTCATATAATTGTCAAGTTTGTTCATTTATTTTAATAGAATTAAAAAGAAATTAACACATTTAAAGCATTGTTGTATCACATATTGTCATCAATATCATCCAGTCCTCCACACACACACACACACACACACACACACACAAAGCTCTGGTCTTTAAAGTGTATGTACAAACTTTTAAACCTTGTGTTGGAATGTGTGACTCCTCAGTAAAGCAGCTTAAAGTCAGTGGTTTGTTTTTTCACAGAGGTGGAGAGGAGACGTCAGCAGCAACTTAAGACAACTTCCTTAAAACACGTGTTTTACGTGCAGATATATAATCATTCACTCACTTTTATGGTGTTTCACATCTGTGTGATTCACTGTCTGTGGCTGAACACACGAGGTGAATGAGGTTGTGTGAAAGTTGTGTGATTTTGTGTGAAGTTTTCAGTTGGTCACATCTGAAGTCTGTTTATCATGGTTTATGGTGCAGACCAGTTTTATTTTCATTATATGGAAATGAGTGGCCGGGATATTCTTCAGTAATTTACCTTTCATAGAATGACATAAATTATGAAGAGATTTTGGCTTAACTAACATTTTAAAAACAACATAACTCACCCTCTATTGCTTTGCTTCTGGTCTATTTGAAAGCAGTTCATCGGTGCATGTTGTTTTAAAGTAAATATATCTTGACTTTTTTTCTATTTTTTACCAGTCCTCTGTTATTTTTCAGCCCCTCCCCTCCAATCATGACTCCATTCTGTTACATAACGGCTACTTTTTACAATCCGTTCCATGCGCTCAAGTTTTGCGCTACATTTATTCACAATAAATATACAGTTTAAATCTGCATCACAAAAGATTATCATGGTCAAATGCATTACGAACACTATTCAATGTCGAATTGAAGTACTTTACAAAGCCAGGCGGTCAGTTAATCAGCATCTTGAATAAGTGAAGCCCAGTTTTCTGTGGTAGAAGATCTACTTGGCATCCAATTACCAAGAAAAAATAGCCATTGCTTCCATTGTGATTCTTGACAACCCCATGGTGAGATACTTGAGATGCACGGTTGACTTCAAAAGTAATGAGTGGAGAAGCTCTCCGTGTGTAATGAAGACATTTTATCATCAGACCCAGAATAGACACAACTGCCTCCACAGGGATTCTTCAGCTGGAGGAGAGATGATTTTTTAATCCTGTTGCTACTGGATTATGTGGGTGTCATTTCTGGTCAGTGCTTGTGCTCGGTGTTTTTATCACAGGTTGTGCACTTAAGCAAAAGATTGATTGAGTCATTACACACACACACAATGATGTCTTAAGCTGAAAAGCCTTTTGAAGACAACAATCTTTGTTGTTTTGTAGATGGTAATATTCCAAACCAATTTATGCTTAAGGAAAATAACAGGGAGGTTTTTTTTACGTTTTATCATTTAGTTGTGGGGGGGCTGTAATGCTTGGCCCCAGAAATAGACTCCGCTACCTTCACCAGTTTCAGCATGTAATACTTTTAGACCAATTATTTTTGAAAACACGATATCTTGTCTGAATCTGTGAGGAGACGAAAAAAGAACGTACTGATGGTGAACGTCATGAAGTTACGGCATGCGATGATAATTCTGCTTTGTACTTAATTCATAAAATGAACATCTCATTTATGAGATCCAATCTGGAGGTCTCTAATGTGATTTTGTGATGATTTGTGATATTTTCTTTAAGACAAGAACTAAGAACAGTTCAGAATATATGTCCAGTATTCTGTATATATGTGTACTGTATATATGTATGACATTCTGCACGTGACAGAAAAGAGTTTTTCACTGAGCAGAAGGGGTTTCTAAGACTCTGTGTCCGAGGCAAAGGATGTTTTTGCTGTATGATTATTAAAGAGGCGAACATTACACACGCTGCCTATATGTGTTGGGCTTTTAATTAGCACAGAAGGTGTTGTCACATTACCACATGGAGAGACATAAAGCAGGTTTGAGCGGTCACATGTCTGACAGAGTGTATTAAATGATCCTATTAAGAGATGAAGAGAAGAAAGCAACAGAGAAATCAAAACCTGTCTGGAGTTGTTTTTAAAGGGATGTATGTTAATAAGGTTTTACAGACATGTTTACATCTCTGAAGTTCTCTTACACAATCCTGATTTTTATTGGCAGCTCTTGGAGTATTGAGATAAGAAAAAGCCATTTTAATTCCCTGTAAATTAGGGCCACCCAAACTGTTTCACCCACAAAACTGTTGATATATAGAGTCTCTTAAATGTGAAAACCTGCACTTTAGAGGGATTTAAAGGATCTCCTGAGTGGAAAGGGTGTTATTAAGAACTCTTTTGTAAACGTTTTTGTGGAAATATAGTTTTTATGCAAGTTATGTTGAACTGTTAGATGAGGCTTAGCTACATCTGAAACTAAATAAAACTCTACAAACAACTTGTTTAACAACAAAAATGCATGGTGAGAAACTGAGAGGCACAGAGGAAGCGGTAAAATAATCACTCATTTGCACTGATTGTAGTTTTAATTTTAGAAGCAGAGCAGATATTTAAATTTCTGTATTATGTTTTTGTATATTATTTTCATACAGAACTATGTAAAACAGACATGTGGATATTACATTATCACATTTTTATATTTGCAAGTATATAAGATTAATATAAGATAAATATAGATGAACATTAATATAGATTAATATAAGCTATAGATGTGTGTGAATTAATTAAATAACTATAAAAAATGATGATTATATATTTAGTCTCATATACAATATCACAACAAATATATGATAACACATCTTCAGGTATTGATGCTGTACTTTTGCAGATCGCATTATAAAACACGCTGCTGTGACACAACACAGTGGAATTCAACTGAACAACACAAAGCACCAAACTCTGTAGAAAATACAGTAAGAATACGGTACAAAAGTGTTGAACAAGATGACTAATGGATCAGTCAGTTGCTCAGTAGTCATTTTTTCTGGATAGATTTCATTAACATAATTGCCAACACAAGTGCTCTCCACAACTTGCATTTGGCTGCTTCCAAATTCCTTTTCCTTTCCTTTTAAATGCAGTTCTATCAAATAGTTTAACATTTCTGAGACCCTCTCAAAATGTCAGGTCACCGCACTGACTCAACAAAACGCTCTGAGAATGGTCTTTCAGCGGCAAAACATTCCTTAACCTCATTCAGATAGTTTAGCCCACAGTAACTCTGTGCTTGTCATGCCAATGAAGAAAACATGCTGCACTTCCTGTGACAGCTGGACTGGGAGCGTCCACTTCCTGTTCTGGATGGAGCCTCAAAGAGTAGGAGAGATGGTTATAAAGAGTTTTTTTTTTTCCCTGTACGCCCTTTCAAACAGGGCCGGTTTGTGGGCTGCTGGGTTCAATAGACCTTTTCTGCTACATGTGCTGTGGATAAAGGGTACTTGTGCTGTTGTTGCCATGGGGACAGTTTAGGAGGTAACCCACTTTTGTTCTTATTTCCTGCTGTAAGTGCCTTTGTAAGGGCTCAGAGAGACAGCTGGGGTGGCAGTAAATACGGGGCACTTAACGTGCGTGTTGTCCTTTTAGTAGCAGGAGATGCATCTACTATATGAATACTGTTACTGTTAGTGACGTCAAACGCTCAGAGAATGTGTGTCAGAGGAAGTCTGAGGTGCTGGACAGGTTGACTGTACTGTTTTTACTGCGGGAGATGTGTCGGTGTAGCAGGAATGCTTTATGTTATTAGCTGTGAAAGTGACAGAAACGGAGCAGGATGCATTCCAAACAATTGAAGAAAAAGCACTAAAAGAGATATAACTGATGCAATGAAGCAGTCTTCTGTGAGAGAGAAGCCGTGTGTTACCGTGATTTTATCATGATCAGGGGTGTTCTCAGTTATGGGCAAGTACAAATACTAGATAAATCCATAACTAAGTATCTATGTAAATGATTATAAAGCTTTTACTGAGTGTGTAGGGTCATTGGCTATTTTGGCTAGAAAGGTTTTGGAAAGTGTGCCTGTATGTGAAGAAACAACCAGGTCACTTGTCCAATGGCAGTTTTCCTGTATGTTTTTAGCACAACTTTTTTTGTTATTACCTCATTGTATGATATCATGACAGATGAATGATTCAGTCCAGCGACACAATCAGAGATGATAGAAACCAGTCAATTCTATCTGAAACGCTCACACGACTGATACAGAGCATCAGTTATTTGCTCAGGCTTACACGCGGTATCTGCAAGATTTCAGTAACACACAAACATAATCCTGTCCACACATGTCCTACATATGTTCTTATCTACAGTTCATCTGTTACAGCTGAGTAAGAACTTACAGTAGCATCACAGCTGTGCAGTGGAGGTGTGATAAGAAGTTGAATGAGCTGCTGTTTATAATTTCAACAGTGTGTCTGAAGTGTCGCCCTACATTTACTGATGTTTGTTGGAATAGAATCAGATTTTTATTAAATTCTTAAGGGTGCTACATCAATGAATAAAACATAATAATGAGTTTGCCCTGCGAGATTATGGAAATGTAATAAGTGTAGAGTTCAGGGATGAAATATTTGTTGTCTATCACGCATGAGGCTTGTGTTGAGGTTTTTGTTCACTATATGCGGTCGGATGTTGACAAACGGTCACGTGTACAGCTGTCTCGCACAGTCCAATGATTAAACGTGTCCTTCCTGGCAACCTGTGAATTTCTAACACAGTTATAATAATCAGCCATTGCTCTTCATACCAGAAATTCTAGATTTGTCATTGTAGCAGAAAGAAAAATGCTTAGTCAAATAAATGGATTTTTTGCTTCAGAATGATGGACTGCACCGATAGTTCATATGTTTCTTGGCTAAAGTACATCATTGGGTTCTGCTGGATTGGAATAATTTGTTCTGGATGTGTGAGTGCACAGAGGAGAGAATGAGACCCGGTAACGCAACGATGCATGCTAAGCACGCACTATGGATTGCCCGCTTGCAACGCAGACGCCCCTGTGTTTGCGTGCTTGTGTAGAACTCATTAGATTAGTCAATAGAAAAGCTCAAATTTATTGATGCATGACCAGAAGTGTGTTTTGCATGAGATATTTAATCTAGAAAGGTTAACATTTACTTTCCCAAAAGCATAAAAGGATATACAATAGCCCTAATTGTTTTGGTATTGAAAATAAATGTTCTTTCTTATGATACAAAGGAGGCAAAGAAATGAAAACAAGTCGGACCTCATAATGAGGCACCTATCGAGGTGGTTTTTAATTAATTTCATTTCTTGCTGGGCGTAATCAGCATTATCAAAGGCTTTCAGTTGTCCAACCCTGAGTACAATTACAAAATTCTGGTCTAGTTTAATAGAATGGTGCTTTTGTGAGATAAAGCGCAGTGGGGCTTTGGATGTGGAAAGGACAGACTCTGTTTCTTCACACACTCACTTTCTATCTGGCTGAAAAGGTTAAAGATTCATATTAAACAAATTCATTCTGATGATCTGATTGCCATACAAACTACATCACAGCCTTTATTTCCTAAAAAACCTCACGGTAAACAGACACACTGCTGTTCAGTCTTTATATTGAACCGTTAAATCATCATAATGCCACGTCAACTTTCTGATGCATGTCCAGTTATTCACTGTGATGATGAGCTTCAGTCTGTCATCGTCACATGATGAACGGCACAGAAGTTTCTGGATCGTGTGCAGGTGAGGCATCATGTGTTTTTGTTGCTTGATGGAGGTTCGTTTTGCCTGGAGTAAGTTGAAAAAAAAAAAAGAAGAAATATTGCTGAGAAATCCATCATGAACCGCATTAGTTGAGTCTGTATTATGTATGGAGCTCTGAGAGGACGGAGATAAAGTCTCTTGTTGGAAATTACTTTTGATAAAGGTCACATAACACTAGCTGGATGCCTCGCATAGATTCAATTTTCCAGGGTCACTGGAAAACAGTGTTTAGGTGGAGACGCACCCATAAAGAGATACATGTGATCTTTCACCCTCCATGTCCAGAAGGGATATTATGTTCATTTGATTTACACATTAAACTCGTATGAGTTTATATCTCTGGTTCAGTTATTCTTTAAATCAGTCTGGGTTACACAACAAAGTCTTTCAGCAGTGTCAACTTTTAAAAGAATAATTTGATTTGCTAATTTTAGGGGTGCAATATGTACTTACAGTAACCAAAGGAAAACAGATACTTTAGGGTCTGTCTCACCTTTGAGAAGGAGGTTTGACTTATGAAATGCCGGTGGGTGGACTCCACTATTGTCTTGAATTTAGAATGATTTTTAAAATTGTATTGTTATTGTTCTTGGTGTGAACAGGCCTTTTTAATCAACATGAAAGGGCATCAAAGCCCCCCAACATCTACACAAGAAGAACATTGTGTAGAACATTCCACACGTCGACTGTTGTCAGGACACAGTGTTAAACACTAAAACATTCTCACTGCAGAATGTGGATCGCTGGGTTCCAGTTAATACTTCAGGTAAAAACCAAGCCTGTTGATTTACCACTTTGTGTTGAAGATATTTAAATATTAATATCTTGGGCAAAAAGATTCATAATTTTTTCAACTGACAAAGGTGCCAAGGGGCCTTTCTGGTTAAAAAAAGGTAATGGTTGATTTTTTTTTTTGTCTCAAAGGAATCTCATTTAAATGAGACGTTTCCATATAAGGATTATGCATTCCACATTTACATATTTGCATATTTAATTATCCATTTAGAGTTTTATATTATGCAGAAAGCAGGAGGAAATAGTTTCTTTTTTCAGTTTAAAATGTCTGGTCAGTTCTTTTCACACATTTCTCATGATTAAAGGAACATGCCATTCTTTTCACACCCGACATGAATGACATTAAGGTTATAATGGCTGAATATTTGTGTGTACTGTTCCTTTAATGAAGAAAAGATTTTGGGTTTTGATTAACAAGGTCTAAAATCAAATTTCCATTCAATTAAAACTCTTTCCTTAAATCTGCTTTTATGTGTCTGTGTGGGTGGGACAGGCAAATTAATCCCCACTAATGGGTTCTGTTGATATGCTATATAATGAATAATGAATGATTCTTTTACTCAGTATTTGTGGCTCATTTTGCAAACCCTGCTGGGGTGTGAGATTGTGATTCCAAGAACAGAATATCTAGCTTCCCACCTGAACCGAGTTCAGTCAAACTGTTCTGTTAAAGGAACCGTACAGAACTGGCAAGCTGAAGTACAATGTTTCATAAGCGTTTCAGTGTTTTAAATCTACAACGCAAGGCTGAGCTTCCATCCCTGTAGCCACCTTGTGACGCCTCTAAAATGTGATTGGCTCCTGTAATTGAAAGGCAGAACTATAGCTGCCATATTTGTTGTAATTTCCCCTGGTAAATGAAAACCACAGTTTAAATTTGTGGTTCACTGTGAAAAGACTTGAATTTTAGTCATTCCAAAAAAAGAATTGTCCTTATTATTTGTAATAAATATGATTGCGAAAGAAAGGCTTTGTATTTGAGATTTTCTCAGTGCGTGATTTTGTTTTGGTGTAACTTTTAACCTTTATTAAAGGTTCTACAACTTTTATTTTAAAACCTCAGACTGACAGAACGCTGAAAGTAGTAAACACATCAGAAAGCGAGAGACCACACAGTCAGGCAGAAGCCATTATCTGTCAATTAACGGCCATAAACTCTGGGAGGGCGTCAGAATCCGGTCCGGATATCAAAGGTGAAGAGCCATCGCCCGGCTGTCATCAAAACTGTGACACCGCATTTGAATGTTGCAGGCCTTGATCTTCACTTCATGCTTCAGTGTTTTTCATCTTTATTTTGCTCTGAGAGATTGTGAGGATGCAGCTGTTTTTCCGCTTCAGTCATTTTTCATGCACGTAACTAACAAGAAAGCAGAAAATCCAACAGCCCTGCACATGCTCATTAAACAGAAATACAGTTATCATTTAAACACAAATTACACTCAAACAACTCTGACACTCTGATTCAGCCCATTTCTTTGTGTCACCCTTACAAAAATGTATAAAACTTTGATGTGTGGAATTTAAAAAATGCTTTAAAAATGTACTTTAAAAGCAGTTTTTGGGGGTTGAGGTTATGATCATGTGAATTTGAAATATGAGGAAAGTGTAAAGCAATATGAAGAAAAATCAAATTTCTTTCTTTTTTTTATTGGATTTTGGGGTAAAATATGACCTGGTCGTGTTCTTGATACCTTCTGTGTGATTCACTGTTTGTTTGGCTTGTTGTTTTATCCTGTCTCCCACAACCTCAAACATGTGCTGCTTTCCATCTTTCTGTCTGTAACACTGATGCTTTTAAAGCCGTCAGTGTGCTGGTGTGATGGGCTGCTCCTCAAATGACTGAAGGTTTGTTCACAGAAGCTCTCACGCGTCTTCATTGTCCTGTTATTTTGACTTATTCTCTCATTGCTGATATCTGATGGGTCTGACAGTGGATTTGAAACTAATGCACACTGTTTTATTCTCTCCAGGGCCTGAATTCCTCAGATAGGATGAATTTTGTCTAAGTAAGTTAGATGGATCATCTTGTCCCTCCTCCACACAGATGCTAAGGTCACACTGACCTTCTCAGCTTTCCCTGTCTTGTGTTCTTTATCACTTCTTACTCGTTTATTATTTACATTCAGACATCACTTCAGACATCAGAGGTCCAGACCTGACGTGAGGCAGGAGGAGTTCATGTCCTGTGTTTCCCATGGGAACACAAGATAGATCTTCTCATAGTTAGTCATCAGGTTAGGTGAAGAATTGCTACAGTGTCCTCACATGTCATGATGTGAAATCAGACATTATTGTGTAAAGTACTTTTTGTTTTCACCAGATCTATTTTGCTTGCATATATGTATTAATATCTTAAAATACATTATGAAATAAATGTATGTTTGGAAAAATGTTTGGAACAATCAGGAATCTTTGTATTACAGTATAACAGTAATGAGGATGAAATGAGAGTCACTACTGAGAATGAGAATGAGGAAAAAAAACATTCAGACACATTCAGACACAGATCATAATGATGATTTAAAGTAAATGTGCTTAATTATCATTAAAAAACAACAAACCGCAAAACATTGTAATGGTCCTAAAAGACCATTTTCTTGCTCAATACTGAATTTAAAATGAATCAAATGTTTCAATGCAATAATCCGGTGTTTTCACGATCTCACCAGGTCTCAGTCAGTGCTCACAGGAAACACATGATATCAGTCTGTTTGTTTAGAACAGATGTCATATGACAACATGACAGTTTCTACATTTGCCCAGCATTCCTGAGAGCTGTGATGTCATGAGGACAGAATACATTATATGTACACAACATGATACACATTCACAGCCAACCTGTATGTGTTTTTCTACACAATACCGTGCACATGTTCAACAGCTTTATTTATAGCCAGTGTATGTGCAGGAATTCACATATTCACACAGAAATGTGTCTGTGTTCACTGTGACAACCATGTGACAACCATCCCTGGTCCCCCCAGCATGAAACGTTCATTAGGATTCGCTGAACATTATATGAGACAGTAATTATTCTGTTCAATGAGGAATATGCAAACCTGGCCTAAATGTAAAGCAGTGGAAAAGTTTGTAGCTATTTTTAATTTCGGATTATCTTTGCAAACACATGTTTCACATAGTCAGCATGTCGGATGGTGCTTATATTCAAAAAATACTAACATCTCTACAACTTATGTTGTTGTGTGCTGAAATTCATTTATTCCTTGTTGCGTTTCGATACACGGATGACTAATTATGTTAATTGCCTTCAAGATGTAATTACAACACAGTCTAAGTGATATTATTTAAAAAAGTAATGGGCTGTTTTTGTGTCTGATGATTGTTTATTTCATTTGGGAAAGACGTTACATTTGTCTGATATATATATTAAATGATGTTCTGATGATTGTTTATTTCATTTGGGAAAGACGTTACATTTATCTGATATATATATATATATTAAATGATGTTCTGATGATTGTTTATTTCATTTGGGAAAGACGTTACATTTATCTGATATATATATTAAATGATGTTCTGGCCAGAGGCTGTTTGAACCTCTTCAACCTCAGAATGAATGAGAATCGGACGGCCAGACGTCTTAACTCAGCAGCATGTATGAACTCCTGAAGCTAAACTAAAGCGTGTGTGAGCCTCACTGTATTAAACAATCCACAGAGATGAACACAGCTTGATCTGTCCCTGTTCACCCATGAACAGTCTCACATTCAAGAGTCCAGCATGCTTTCAAAGCATTAGTCTGTATCTGCTGTAGCTTCTGCTATGGGGTCTGTTCTCTCAATGGAATCTAATTAGAGCGACGTGGCCACCAGTCACATTAGAGACACCTCACAGCTCCATTAGATACAGTATTGATCTGGACAGACGCTGCAGCTGTTTGACTGCTGAGAAGTTCAGAGTGTGGAGCTTTCTTCTGGAGTACAGCTGCTAGAGAAGTATCAAAACTCTTCAGACACTCTACTAACTATAAATAACTCTGCAACTATGTGTTAGCTAGCATTTGTTAGAGTATTAGTAAACTGTCTGCTTAACACCTGCTAACACTCCCCAACAAACATTCTACTGACTGTAAGTAACGTTACTAGTACATGTCAACTTATTCTACTAACCCTAACGATAACAATCTGCTAATATTCTTGTGTGAATTAGTTGCAAATGAATGAGAATTGCTATTCTGTTCACTGATTGCATTGCTTAATACTTTTACTGTATAGCTACAATTGACTCGTGTGTCTGGTTTTATTTCTCTCTCAGAAAAGTTTTGGAGAAACATCTGAGACGCAGTTGGTTCTTCACTGAATCCTGGCTGAAGACTCTTGAGCTGTGAGAAAATGGCAGGCCTGTAATTGACTTCAAATATGGGGTTTTTCATAGTGGCTTCTTGGATAATGAAGTGATGGTTATATGGACTGATATCTTGGGCAGTGGTGCGACACAGACGGTATGTTTAGACATGAAGATCTAGATTAATAACTGCATTGATGGTAAAGGATACAGTTTGTGCCCTTGAATCAAAGTCAAAGAAAATGTCCTCCTGTCTCAGTGCAGAGCTGCCACCATCAGTAAGTGAGGAGCGCTTCATAATCCCCACTGTGTGAGAGCTGCTCATTGTCAAGTTTTTCCTCTGGCCTGCTGGTTGTGATAAGGGCGAGTGTTGATTTTCTCTCTTTTTGGACTTTTCTATCTCTTAAGAGACTAAAAGGCAAATTTTAGGCAAAGACCTATGTGGTCTGAGCTTTCTCATTGGGCTGATCCTTAAAATCGATCTTTCGCTCATTCAAAGTTCATTGAAATTTGATTAGGCTTAGCAGTAAACTCGTAACACTACACAGATAGTCAACACTAACATGCTGCCCTCTGAAGGCTGCAGGGAGAAAAACATGCAAAGGTGACCTCAGCTGGGCAGAATGCATTAGCATGCTTTTGATAAATGTGCGGCTGGAAACAAATACTGTACGCATAATAAAAAAGATGTGCTAGGCAGGCGGCTTTAGTAATGCAAAGCCCACCCTCCCTTGATGACTATGTAAACATGTTCCATTGACTCTAAATCATAGATATGAGTGAACTGTGTGAGGGAGGTCTCTGATTGAAAGACATGAACTTCTAAAAAAGGTGAAAGAGATCTGGAGCACCATAAATGTCCAGTGTAATTTATTCTCTGAGTTTAGAATACATGGTACACAGGTGCATTCTGATGCTGCATATAGAGGGGAGGTTACTGTATAACTTAGCCCACCTAATGGAGTCCACAGTGAGTATCAGATGTGTCTCAAATGTGTCTCCCATCATTCCTTACAAGAAATAAGAATTGTTCCAATCTTAGAAATGTAAGATTTCTGAAACTTCAAACTGAGCTTAGAGTAGCTGAGTCTGCAATCAAAGCTCAATGTTATTGAACGTTTATATATAAACTCAGACATTTCTCATCAGATTTACAACATAACAATGTTACGTTAGCAATACAACATGCATTATTTACACTGTTGATATAATGT
This sequence comes from Ambastaia sidthimunki, assembly GCA_036877625.1. Classification (NCBI taxonomy): domain Eukaryota; kingdom Metazoa; phylum Chordata; class Actinopteri; order Cypriniformes; family Botiidae; genus Ambastaia; species Ambastaia sidthimunki. The sequence continues at coordinate 89,494 of JAZGTK010000129.1, read as the reverse complement.
GACTGTCTCAGGTTGCATCTTACAGGAGAAGAAACATTTGAGACACGGTTGATACTTGTAACAAAAAACAATTGAAATCTCCATCAAGTTGCCATCAAGAGCAAAATCTAAGCAATGAAATGTTACTCTGTGTTGCTCTCCATTTAATGTCACATGTTTCTAGGATACACAGGTGAGATGTTAAAGAGATCTATTTTTTTCTTAACTACAGGATGAGATGAAAATAGAGGTAGTTTTATTAGAAGAAAACCAAATGGCTCCAATAAAAAACTCAACCTTCGTTTTTTTAGCATTTTTGAAAGGCAGGCGGGAACAAGGTCGTAAAGTAAGTCATCAAATAAATTATGAGAAGAGGCTGACTGCTGCACTCAGTCAAGGTCTCTCTTATTTAGCCTTCATTGACCTGTCTGTATAATCTCTCTCTCTTTGAGCTCCTCACTGAAGGATGAAATAGGTCTAAAAAACATGTCTGGTTTACATTGCCTTCATCTACATATAAATTAGAAGCATGTATCTTACACTCATAGATGCAAAGTTCAAATGAGTTCAGAACGCTTGTCAGTTCATCAGGGAGCTGAAAGCAGTTTGATTGGAAAGCAGGATTTTTGAAGTTCTCAAAGCATAACAGCTTAGACATGTCCAGGATTTGGTCTACAAACAGTGTTATTGGTGAGTGCTAGTGGTCATGAATGAGGTAGCCGTGCTTAGGCTGAAAGGCAAGTTCAAGGGCATGTTGTTACATCATGTTGAAATGAGCTAAAGTCATGTGATGCTTGTTGTATCTGTCTTATAGAAGCTCTAAATATTTGTGCTGGGTTACAGTTTTGTCTGACATTTGGCCAACATAATTCCACAGGTTCAGCAATCTTAAAACTAATGATGGAGGTGACAACGTGATCTCTACTGATTCTGATCTGGTGACATATTTTAATAAATAGTAAATTTCTTGTGTAAAAAGGTCTTGATTTCTCAAACTGATTTTGTTTTCTGATTTTTTTATTGTGCTTTTAACTGTAATGTCCCCTCTGCTGAGCAGACATGTTCTGGCCCCATAAAACAGACCTACTGTAGCTACTAGTGAACGCTTTCCAACTGAAGCTCAGTAAAATGCAAACGGTTGCTCTTCTGGTTTGTCAAAAAGCATGAGCTTCAATCCCAGTGCATTTCATTTGATTCATCATCTGTTTTTTGTCGCATGTGTAATCTGTTTTGAGGTGTTTTGCAGAGAACGGACTTGCTCGCTAACCTGCTCGGATGACAGTTCTACACCGAGCTTTTGTCAGTATCACAGTTTCTCTTTAAGATGAGCTGTGAAATCACAACAGGCAAGTGGAACTAATACTTTTATCTGCAATTGTTTGTTTCTGCTTCAGTGCTCAAGTCAATACTGCTGTGAAGAACCTGTAAGGTTTATTGGACGTTGAGAAGAATTCAGACCAGGCTTGGATGTCAACACTTCTGCGTTCTCAGGTTTGGTTTGGCACACAACTCGCTTTGCTTGGAACACGGGGGGGGCGAGACTTCCAGACTTGCTTTTTATATCTCTCTTCATTTCCTTTAAAGCGTGCATTTGATGAAGAGAACCAGCTTGTTATCGGAGAGGCCATGCATCCAGACAGGGCGCCACATCCAATCTTTTCGACGAGACAGGATTTTATGGACTCCTCAAGGAGGATCCAAGGTCCTTCTGGAAAGGTCTTTCTCTCTCTCTCTTTCTATACTCACATTTCTTTTATAGAGATGTTCAGCAGGGTTGAGTGAGTCTAGCACACTTCCTTTCACACTTTCATTAAAGTACTTTTTATATTCACTCTCTGTCTCTAAGTTTTACCACCCTTCAGTCTTTTTGTCTTGCTCTGGACTGATGCCCTCTCTGAATCTATTCACAGTATATACTCGCTGCTGTTGTTGGTTTGTATGCGTGTAAAATCTGGAGCTAGTGAAGACTGTCTGATTAATCAAACATGAACTATTAACACACTGTAGTCAACTAGTCCAACTACCCACCCACTAGCCACTAAATTTGTTACATGACCATTACAAGACATTTATTGTGGACTAATGCTTACCGTTTTACTTTCTACTTAAAGAATATACTATGCAGTGTTCAATATACATTTCACAGTTTACAGTAAGCTGATGTTTCAATTCCGACGTATTCCTCATTTTTGCCATTTTCCGTTTGGTGCCGCTGGTGGGCAAGTAATGACACACAGCAGCTTTGGGAATGAAGAAAACTTGCATCTGGCACTAAATTTTAAGAAATTAGTCAGAATCACATATCATTAGTTCTGGTTTGGCCCATTAGTGGTGAAGAGATTGTTCATTGCAACAGACTCCTGCACTCGTATGGGCATACAGTCGTGTGGGAATACTGCTTACCTGTGTTATCATTCATCCTGCAGTATTGCTGATGCTGTGTTACAACTCAACACTAAACTATTTGTGCTCTAGATACTTCCATCAAATCACCCTCTATGCTTAAGAAAGTTAATGAGGAGGATTTTTTATTAACTTTTAGTCATTGCTCTGTGTGTCTCATGTTCTGACTCTCCCACTTGCCTTTTTATAAAGGTCAAACACTGATGGATTATTATAAATGGGTGTATTGCAGTAATGCAGAAATTGATAGTACAATGGAAAAAGTGCACATTGCCTCTCGAAAACATTAATCACCAGTAACCATCCAGAGTTTCTCTCTCTGAAGACAGTCACACAGAGCTGTGCAGAAATGCTGATAAACTCATGGCGGTGATGTTACAGATGTTGAAGCTCATCTTAAAGTTGCATCTCATCTCCTCAGTGAGGTCATTCCACCCGCAGATCTAAAATGACGGCAGTTATTTTTGTCAGCCTGAAATTAAAACATTTATTTAACATGAAGCTGTAATAGAGCAACAAGAGGCTTCTGAATGTAAAATTCCCGTTTTTTCCATAGTGAAATTGATTTTTAATGACAACATAAAACTTTTCGAGACAGACTCGCTGTGAGGTTGTTAGGCGTGTGAGGGGTTTAGATGTTCTCGTTTCTCTTCTGTTCTGCCATCATTGACTGAAAGAATGGCCGTAACTTCCAAAACCAATTCCAGAGGATTGCCGGATGCTCACCACAGAGTTTTATGTAGAACCAGCCCTAAAGATCAAATAAATGTTCTCCCAGCTAAAAATGAGATGAACAAACCGAATATTACTGTAGATGTTCCTGGCCCTCTACAGGACCTCAGATCAAACAGCCAGTGGTGTGTTCATCGCTGCAAAGATCGGCTTCATGCAGGTGCTTACTGTGTAATATCTCATTCACATGCATTATCTGATAGAACCCTCATGCCTGAAGACATCTGGAGATGTTCTACGTGGAGACAGAGGTTACGTCAGACATCCCGCTGAACACACTGTACCGTAAGTCAGACACTCTCCTGCTAGTCTGCAGAACCTCAACTGCCTCCTGATTTTGCTTTAGCACTAATAAAAAAAGAAATAAATGCATAAGTTGTAGTCATGTACTTCACACCCATTGCCTGGATTTCTCTTGAAGATCCAAGTGCAAATCTTGTATCACTGTACATTCTTTGTTTTAACCTCTCTCTCTCTCTCTCTCTCTCTCTCTCTCTCATTCTTCAGCACATCAAAGCTGTTTCCTGCTACTCTGTGATGTTGTATCTGCTCCAGCAGAAGAAGAAGATCAGGACTGATGCCCTGAAGTGCAGAAAATGCAGGTGAGTTTCACACCTGCCAAGATCAAGTCCAGGTCACATTTCATGCTGACTGAGGAGAATGTAAAATAAGAGTGTGTTCAAATATAACTAGACACTTAAATCTGCAATTCATAACTTTTTTGGTTAAAGTTTATAATAATGTTTAATAATTTGAGCGGCCGGATCTGAATTCCTGGGAAATGTTGTTTGGCTTTAACAATTGAAATGAAACGTACATGAAGTATCCTGAAATGTTGTGGTTCAAACAGAGATGGCGATAGAAAGGCAGAAGTTATGGAGAAGATGTGCTTGGTAACTTACTGTAATGTTGGTTAAATCAATGGTAAACTTGGTTTGGTTTCTTTACAAATTACAATAATTTAGGAACAATGTTTCGATGATATCATGACGTAGAATCTGTTGTTCACTGCAGAGTTTCAGGAGAAATAAAAATTGTTTTATGATAAAAGTTCGATTTTAGCAGCTTTTACACTTGATTAATCTGGTTAATCTGACTGCTGACCTTGACACAGTGAAGAATAACTGGACGTTCTCTCAAACTCCTGTTAAAAGTGAAAGAAACCCAATAATTAAGATGGAATCGATATGGACGTGGTCTTCCACCCCCCTCAGCTCTTTCATCAAACTCAATGGCTCTTTTCCTGAGAATATCTGATGAGGGTCTCGTATCTGATGCCTGATTCAACAGCCCTTTTACTGCAGAGCGGCACCTGTTCAAATGGCCCTCACTGATTGACCTGGAGGAGAGAAAATCTAGAATAATCAACCAGATGAATTTCAGACCTCCAGACTTCAATCAGGTCCTTGTGTCCAAATGGCATCATTCAGTCAGATCAGAGTCTGTTAGTGTCAGAGAGTCTCTTCAGAATCATTTTGCAGAATGAAATATCAAACGACTAGGTAAGATTAATCTAAAGTGATCATGCTGGTTCAGGCTAGTGTTTTTCTCTGGTTATGTTTTCTGGTTAGCTGCTTAATGCTGTATGGTAGCTATGCCTCAAAGACACTAATACGGTCTGGTTTACTTATTTTCAGTGGTTAAACAAACAGTCATGTCCCAGTGGTGCTCTTTATATTTTCATTCATGTTGTCTGTTTGAATGCCTTAAGCAATTCTGGAGTAGCATTTGTGATGCCAACTGTTTCAAAATTCAGATTCGGGCTGCTGTGCTGATCTGTGCCAGTGTGAACAGTTTGCCAGCTTCAAACCAGATTATTGACGAGATTTGGATCAGATGCTCATTCGTGTTGTCTCTCCATCTGCGCTACTGTCGCTTCTTTTATCATAGAGAGAAGAATGATGTAAAATGTTCATCTCCAGTGCATGAGATTATTTATCCAACAAAAGTTCAGCAGCAAAACCTTTCTTACAAACACCAACATGTATTTATCATCCACATAAGTTGGTAGCTTGTACGATACAGTGTTGGAACATCCTTATTTGTCATGACACATAGCAAAAAAAAAACTTTTTCAAAACGTTTTATTTAGGTTTACAATTTCCAGAGGCGCTGGTTGTAATTGTGATCTTGGTTTTAAATCCACTTAACAGTTTTTTTTTATTGATTATATTAACAATTCTAACAATTTTATGTTTTGTCATTTATTGTAGTAACAGTTCTGTATGTGTATCTTAAAAAGGCACAATGAAACTTGTCATGTGTTTTTTAAAGTTATTGGCAACTGACACATCTCACCTGTCAGCACCTGTTCTGTTCACACGACACACCTGTGACATCATCAGCAGTGACTCCTACAGCACATACTGGATCCTAAACACAGATTCTTTACTCTTAACATTTAAGTTTAGGGGAAAGAAAAAGACATTTTAGATGAATACATTTAGTAATGCATGCAGTTAAAGTGTTTTTTGCTGCATGGATACAGTCATTCATTTTCTTCATAGTGTTTGCTCTTAAAGCAAAAGATACAAGAACTGAATGGCTTTAAATTCAAGTGGGCTTCACAAGACCAGTTTTATTGAGCAGTTTGCTCTCTTGTTCCGCTCTTAAAAGTCAATCACGGGCAGGTGTCAAAGTAAAGATCCTTCTCCAGTTTTTCAGCTTCTGGAGAGTTCAGTACAGAATGGAGACTCGGTCACTGGTGTTAATCTGCACAGACAGTGAGATGGAGAGCAGCTTGAAGACCATCTTAAAGCTTTACTGCATGTGATTTGTCGTACTTTCTTTGGACAAGTGCAAGAGAACTCCTTGATCCGGTTGAATTAACTGTCAACACAAATGCAGTGCAAGGAGGAAGGTAAATAAAAAGTGAGGGAAAAAATCTACACTTATTTCTTTGGTTTTGGTTACACTAAAGTGTCTGGATAAAACCATATCACCGATCTGTTTGAGGTGGAGATTAGTAACCTATCAAAACCAACAAAAGTCATTGACAACTTCCAGTTTCACTCAGGTATGTGTGTTTGAAAATTCTGTGTAAAAGGTATTTTAAGGTAATACAGTACAAGGTTGTGCTCCTATGTGACTGTAATCTAGTAGATATATCCCATATTTCAGCATTTTGGTCAATGTTCAGATGTTAAACAGATATAGAAGGCAATATCTTTTCTTTTGGCATCCACTGACATTATAAAAAAGTGATACAGTGTTAAAAGACTTTAGCATTGAGCAAAGCCAAAATTATTGCAGTTGTGTAGTATTGCTCCATTTTCTGATTCATTTTCTTTCAATAATCTGGTTTGAAGCTAGAAAACTGTTCACACTTGCATGAACTGACATACATGTTGTTTGCATCTGTAGTTGCTTTTGAAACAGTCGGCATGACAAAAGACGAGTGAAATAAGTTCATTTGCACTGTAGCGTGCTCAGCTCTCCTGATGTCACTTGTTAACAGACTGGACAGCTGTTTGTGAGAATGAAAAGCCAATTTTCAGAAAGAATTGTGATTTGATGAAGGAGGCTTTTCGTTTTCACTAATCTGGTTCTGTCCTAGATTTCAGGGTGTTGAGCCCCTGCTGTGTGAAGCTAAATGAAGTCAAAGCTGTGTGTCAGAATTCATGTTGCTGAAGAAATTCTCAAGCGTCTCGCTCTGCTGTATAAACATGTACGAGAACATATACAGATTCTGTGGTTCATCCACACCGCGCTGAGTTTACTCTGAAAATGAACCTTCATGACAGGCACTGTATAACAGAAAGACCCAGCTCCAGTAAAGATATCAGTCAGTTGAGCTGAGGTTTGCTAGCCATACAGCAGCACAATAACCAGCATAAAAGAACAGTTTCCCAGACGAACGTGGAAAGAGTTTACACACTTTACACACGTATTAGGATGAAACAGATTAAGAAAGATGAAATACTGTAGGAGTTCTGTAATAGAAGTGTGAAGAAGTGATCATGCAGGAGCTTGTGAGATTCTGTTTTATTACTGAGATTTGCATTTTTGCTGTTTCATCATTTTGCGTGTCATCAATAAACTGCTGCATCAGTTGTGGATCTGAAGTATTAAAGTGAGTTTTAGTGAAGACTAATATCTTTAGAGAACTATATTGTAGAATCTACTTTCTCCATAAATAAGAAAGAAGGGCATGTAGACCTCATTCATGAACCATGAGCTGAAGGTAATTCTGTTTAAATCATCTGTTAACCAGCACTGAGCTTCAAGAAACTTCATCATCTCTTTAAAAATGCAGATAGCCTGTCTGACTGTATCTGGATTATTGCTGGATATAACATTAGCTTTCATCTATTGATCATGATTTGTTCATTGCTTTTTATGATAGAAAACAGAAAGTGTCTCTTTCACATTAAATTCAGCTTATCATCTGGACATTTGTTTGCACTTTATTTGACAGATGCTGGAGTCTTCAGTTGTAACCTCACTTCATTCTCACAAATGCGGAGATGAACTCAGCCTGCAGAGAGAGATCATGGCCATAAATATCAGTTTGAATGTGTTATCATCAGTTTAATAAATGCAGGACAGTGTTTGTTCGTTTGGCACTATTTGAAATGTGACACTTGGCTCTTGGTATTTTCCTGAATAAAAGCACATCCTCACATTCTGTATCCTGCTGAGCATTTGTTATTTTCAGGAATACCAAACGTACCCCCCACACCCGCCTCTCCTTATCTGAAAAATAAAGGCAGGCAGGATTTGAGTTTTTCTGTTGCAAATGTAGCAGATCTGATGTCTGCCTCACTGTGTCGCACAACAATCCACCAGGATTAGAAACAGTGCGTTCATTTCATTAACCATCATTATAGATTTTAAAATATAAATACAAAGAACTCATTGTTTGTATAACAGTAATGAATGTGTAAATAAATACAATGCTGTTTGACTTAAAGAAACTGTTATTCCAAAATAAAAAAATGTATTTACTCATAACCTCATGTTCCTCAAGCTAAGGATGACAGAATTTTTATTTTTTTTAGTGTAAACAGTAAACAAATCATAAAAACAACTGTGATTATAGCAAATATAAGGTGCAATAATTATATTATGTCATTATGAAACTATTATTTCCTGTAGTATTTCACCATAACATTTACAGCAATGTTTTACGGCTTCTTTAACATGCTCTGCAGGTCTCTGTCTGAAACACTTTCAGCTATAAATAGGTCAAAGAAGTCGATGTTCTTTAGCAGTGGATGTGGTTGTAAAGCGGCACAGCGGCTGAAGATGTTGTGTTCACTTTTATGTTGTTGTTTTTTTTTGGATTGGTGGGTTTATTGGAGGGGGTTTATCCTGTAGCTCTCAGCAGGGAAATCAGTGTTGTGGTCTCCAGCATCTTCTGCCCACCATCTGTGCTTCTGCTCTGACCACATGACTGTCTCTCCTGATTGAGAAAAACACATGATCTGGACTCCATGAGGACACACAGCAGCCGCTCGCATGTTCTCCGCATGGCTGCTAAATCAGCACTTGATTTCAGCGGCTGCAGTTTTGTTTGGACCTGCAGGAATAGATTGTGATTCAAGCAATAGAAGCTGAAAATATCATGTTACATGTTCTGATATATACACGGTGGAAAAGACCAGCATACTGTAACTGCTCACCAGCATATGCTGAACAATTCTATCTCTGCATTTAAAGAAGAGATTCTGTCATTAACAAATGACTTCTCTGGTGTTTCTTCTAAATACTTCAGAGGAAAGTCAAGCAGGCACAGGTCAATTGTTGATGTACAGTAACTTTAAATTAATATGAATATCGTAACTCAGGTTTAATTTAAAGCTCGAGTTCATTTTTAAGTCTCAAAATTCTAATAGCAGATCTGACGAATCTGAGCACAGACATTATTGACACATTATACTTTATGGTGTCAACAGTTTCATTTTTTTTAGAGTTCTCTTAAGAAATCTGCTAAAAAAAAAAAAGTGAAACATCAATGAAGCACAACTGAGATCTTCCCTCAGTGAGCAATCAACACTTCTTCTGGGAATTTCTGCAGCTCTTTTTTTGCAGTTTTTGTGCTGTTCTCATTAATATCTCTCCTGCTCTCTTCCTATCTGCATCAGCCAATGTGTCTAATGTCTGACCCAGATTGGGCGGCACCTTCAGTTGACTCATCTCAGGCGCTGATGGGCAGGAAATGGGCGAGGAGACAGTTGGCAGGGATGTCCAGCTGGCTCATACTCCACTGAGGCAGTTACCACAAGTGAGTTTCTGCTCATTTTAAACTAGTGTTTGAAACACAAATGACTGTAAATATTTTCATATAGGCTACACACTAATCTGTCATGTTTGGAAAGCTGTAGGAGGGCTGTGCTCTTTGAGATTTATAAATGTTAAGTTGAAAACAAAACGCTAATTCAATGTGTGTGCGTATTTCCTGTGAAACTTTAAAAAGTAATATTTAAATATAATTTTTTTATAGACACTTCTGGATGTGTTGCTATGTGGTTCCTAGGGTGTTTTAGAAGGTTTCTAGGTAGTTTAATACTGGCTGGTGCCATGAAACCTCTCCCCCAAGTGTCACAGTATGTGTACGTTTTATCAGCTAAAATGTAAAAGTTTGTAGAAAAGTACCAGCACAGCTCTCCCCAAACCATCCGTGTGATTTGATGTAATTTGTGTTTGTAGTGCAAATGGTGTGGGACAGATTACCAGAGTTTAATGCAGAGAGTTAGGGGCTTGTTCAAATCCCCAGCCCTGAGTTTGAGCTTTACTAATACTGATGCTTGGCTTAGCAAACAGCACTAATGAGAATTTTGGATGTACTAACACCTCCATCACATGCAAAGAAAGTTTTCCAGGCTGTATAGCACGCAGAGATACCAGATGTGTTTTGAGTCAGTACCTGGCCAGGTGCCCGGGTTCCTTGTAGCCAGGCCTCAAAGATAATGTTGACTTTCTATGGAAGTTCTACGACCTCTTGTGATACTTTAGGCTCTTCGTAAGTACTTTAAATGTGTTTGACTAATAAAACTAAAATCCTTTTTTTTTTTTTGTGTGACCAAATACTCTTAAGGCCAAAGTAATGATTATGGTACAGTCACTTGGTTAAAAGGAAAATGAATGAAGAAAGCTTTATATCACAGTGTTCTTCCAATATACATGTTTCATATTTAATGTCCACACACACACTCACTTAAGAAGAACTCTATACATATTTTTGATCTCTGCCGAAGATAAAATTGCAGGGTCTGAAAACATTTGAGAGTGATATACTGCAGCTAAAAAAACAATTTTACTTATTGTAACCTTGATGATTATCTTTGGAAAAGGAGTAAATTTGGGGAAGGAGAGTCCTGGAAACAGGATTTAGTTTTGGTTTGGATAAACTGTAAAACATATCAGGGTGACTAGGGCTTAGGTGTTTGTTTGTTTTTTTTATAATGACACAAATCTCTTTTATAGTTAGAACTATTACAAATGATAATTAAAAGATGACTGATTTTGGCTTGTCCCGACTGATTTTGGCTTGTCCCAACTCTTATTGACTAAATTCAACAGTCATACTATTTAATTAATTTGATTTTATATTCACTTTATACGATTTATACCTAGAATTCTGTTCTTTTTTTGCCAATCTTACCTTTGCACCTGTTTCCTGAAAACATGGATTTAATGATTTCAATGATAATGATCTCTCTCTTTCTCTCGCTCTCTCTCTCTCGCTCTCTCTCGTGGTGAATGATCCGCCAGGGGACGGCCAGTATTAAAGAATATCTGTGGGATCAGTTCGGTCTCATTAATGATCCTGTTTCTGCTTCCACGCTTGTCAGGTCTTTTGAAGCCTGTTGTCTCTCTGGCCGTGCGCTGAACAAAGCCGCAAGCTTGGATGGTCTCGCACATGAGGAGCGAGCGATGCCGTCTCTCTCTCTCTCTCTCTCTCTCTCTGTCTCTCTCTCTCTCTCTCTCTGTCTCTCTCTCTCTCTCTCTCTCGTCTGGCTAATTAAAGCTGTCAGCAGTGTGATACAAGTACATCACACAACACAGTCAACGGCAGTCATTAACTGCTTCAGTCTTCCTGGAATCTTTGATAGAAACGAGACAGACGAGGATCATTTATCTGTACAAAAGAAGCAAACTCTCGATTTGAGCATCGGCCGTTTTGATGACCTTCATCGCTGAGAAAAACCGCAGCCGGGCCAAATGTTTCCACACTGTGACATGTTAATCGCAGGTGCTGATTGATGTCTTCTGCAAACGCTTTCTGGAACACAATCAATCCACTAAATCCTGTAAATGGAAACTTAATTGTTGCCCTACAGATATTTCTGAGGTGCTTGAAAGTAATTGTTCAGATTACTGTCATTTATTCATTTACGTGAGGTCTCTAGTTGTGTTATGCATTCTGATATGACATGAGCCTTCAAATATTCATCACTTTCTTTATCAGCTGATGTCTTCCAGACCACACAGATGAGGAAACATCATGTTAACCAGCAGTCTAGTTGCTGGTTAGGTGTTGTTTTTGGCTACTGTTGAAGGTAATGTGTTCTTTCTAAATGCAAAAATAAAAAGAAGAGTTAGCAAGGAGAAAAGATGCTTTGCATGGTTAACCTGACCTTTAACCTCAGATATGAGTTAATATGATGATGATTTCTGGGTATGCTGTTTGATGTTGACTTTAACTCCAGGTTTCTCAGGAGGTTTGTGGCTGTAATAAGTTGTTGGCGTAGTTCTACAGCAATATTTTCAGCATTGCTTAAACAAATTCCACAAGGTTATGTAGCCAAAAATAAATGCTTTCAGATTCAATTTGGCGAAGACTTGTGCAAACATCTGTATTGAAAGAAAGAAGGACGCAAGCTTTCCATTCTGCTTTAATTGGAAAATTCCAATGAGCGCCGAGGAAATCAGACACTGTGGAGAGGTGACACATAAGGGTTCAACACACACAGAGAAAATCTGATAAGTTGCTACACTGCAGTTAAATCATTAAGCTGAGTTTTTCAGTGATGGAGGAGCTCTGAAGCTGTTAAGCAAAGCTCTATTACTTTTCTACAGCAGAGGAAATCTTGGCAAATTTGATCTGTGAGATAAAAATGCTTTTACACTACATCATTTAGAGCTCATTGGCGAGAGGTCCACAAGGACAGAGACACATTACTCAACAGAAACATCTATCAGTTCCCACCTGCTGTGGGTCACTTAGATTAGATCAGTGGACCGGTGCTGGGTCTGGGTGGTTAGGTCAGGAGAATGTTCAACAAGGCTTGCTTTAAATGACTCTTTGATATGGTGGGATTTATCTTTGCTCCATGAGAGACGACACCTGATGATGTAGAGGACTACAGTCGGTGTCGTGTAGTCTCCAGGTCGTGGAACCAGCAGCAGTAGTTCTTGCCCCTTGATAAATGTTTCAGCACTCAAGAGATGTATATCTATGGTAAAAAACAAGGTTACAGTACACATGTATCTGCAGGAGAATGTGAGAATATCTCCACCATAACAGGTCTGATCGCTCAATGAATGCACAGTCAAAGGTTTTAAACTCAGTGTAGTCAATAGATAAAGATCATCTGAGTGTGTCTTCAGGTTTACTGATTACATGCGTGTTGTCTTCTCCAGTTTAGTATTTATTGATTTCTCTGTTGGTCAGGTGTACCAACCATTTAATGGCCTCCTCACTTCTAGTATATAATTTGCTGTCATTACGGTCTTTAATGTCATAGGTTATTACTTTGTGGAGTGAACCTCCAAAGATCTTTTGAGTTCCTGAGAACACAAGCATGCAATGTGGCTTGAATACGTCTCATTAACATGTCTCATGATTTATTCTTGTTTTCCCCCATCAGGAGCTTGTGTGAACATCTTTCTCAGTTTTCCTCTGTGCCACCCTCACCTGCCTCCATAAATGTTCATTACATTTTCGCATGGTGCAGGTCTGCAGGTAATTGATTAGGTCAGTTCTATTCCCAGTGTCTTTCTTGTCCTGTCTTCAGTTAGCCAATCAAAATGTGAGACTACAGCTAACCTTTCGTTTCTTCAGTCAGTAGGTAAAGATCATATCTCAGTCTGGTTCAGTTCACTTCCTGATGTTTGTAGGTTGGTTTGTGTTTCTTCAGTGCTGTTTGTCCCCTGGGTGCTGATGTTGAGTTCTGAGTTTGGGCTGTTATCTGTTCTCCTGCATTAGTCTCTCTGTGTGTGTGGTCAAATGATAGTAATAAATATTGCAGTAAGACCTTAGAAACAACCTGAAAACAACACATTTCTTAAAAAAAAAAAAAAAATGTGTAAAATAGTGTATTAAAAACAAACAGAATTGAATAAAAGCAGAAGTGGAAACAGGGCAGAGAAAGTTTTAAAGAGAATATGCTTTAAAGAGAACTTCTCACTTCAGGGGGTTATAATTTACCCCTCAAGTGGTCTGAGCTTCTGTTGCCAAGAAGAAAAAGAATGACTCCGGTCAGGAAGAAATAAATATATTTACTATTTTGGAGAAGTCAGGAGATAAACAGAGATAAAAAAAAACTCATGATTATTGTAAGAAATGTTTATTTTAAGAGGTGACTTCAGTATGGTGTGAAATGTAAAGCAAAATGTAGCAAAAAACAGTTTGAAATATATTTGACCTTTCAAAGAAACCTTGCACTGGTAAACAGGAGAGAAAGATTGAGGGTCTCAGCTATATGTTTTATGTAACATAGGTTTCTTAAGATAAGGCAAGAAAGAGAATGTCTGCAAAATATAATTACACATTTTTAGTCTACACTCAAACGAACGCTGGTCAAAGTGTTCAATTACATGCCAGTTGTTTTGTGACGATCACATGGTTTTGCATTATTCTAACAGATGGGACGCATTCAGTCGCACCAACAAGTAATTTGTGTGCAAAACCAATGGAAAGCGCAGATGATTTTTTGAGAAAGGGGGCAATTAGCGGTTAGAAACAGTGAACGTGTTAATCAGTAGTGCAATTGAGTTCCTTCCCATCCGACAGAAACAATCATGTTAAATGAGTGCAGTTATTGGAGGTCAAATATTATGAGAACGCTGAAACTCTGGGAATTTGAGCGTACAGCGTGATGTTCGATGTGATAGGAGTGTCCAAACTGGAGTTCACCTCTTAACACACCTGCCTAGAAGTTTCTAGACTGCTTAGTAAGACCTTCATTAACTGGTTCTGATGGAGTTGATTAAAGGTTGGAGCTAAAGTCTGCAGGACACCGGCAGGAGCAGGACTGGACACTCCTGATATCACAGATGTGCTTGTGTCATATTTTCTTTTGCTGAATTTAAAGACTAAACTGTTTTATAAAGCAGGTTTAAATGAGCAGAAATATTTGAACAGAAAACACAGCAGCCCAGTTTCACAGATGTAAACATGCTGCATGTAGAATGCGTTTAAAAAAGACACGCTTGAGACCTCGCAGCCTGTCTGCCAACTGATTACCTGCACTAGAGTTTCTAAAGTTGGTTTTACAAGCATTTCAAATTCTTGTCCACATTCTACTTTTTGATGTCTCCATTCCAGCTGCCGTTGTTATAGAAACACAGATGTGACTTATGCAGCAGTGCAAAGAGCCGTTGGGTCACATACAAATACATTTATTGTTTGTTTATTGTTGTTTATTGTTTTGGCTCATATCTCTGACCCACACGTGTGACTTACACCCCACTGTATGAAGTAAGATTGGTTTGCAGGGCAGTTGAGTTGTGGGTGGTGTGCTTTATTCCAATGCAGGCTGAATGCTTATGGATGCCAGAATAAACAGTGAGGCTGTTTCTTTGAACAAATTGGATTGTTTTGGACAGAGAGGAATTCAGTGTTGCGATGATCTTTCTTGCCAAGGAAACTGTTTTTAAAGGTTCAAACATGAAGAACATTTAAAACAACATTCATTTGAAGAACATTCCTAAAACAAACATGGGCTGTTTTCAATGTCATACTGTTGGGATTCTTCTACTGTTGTTTGCAGTATGACTGTACGGTGCATTGAAATGTATACTGGATTAAAAATGCAAAGGAAGCAGCTGTTTTAAAGGATTTACACCACTGATTATCGGACAGCTGAATGTAAACATCAAAACTGAAAACTGATTTGTGAGCCGTGAACTGTGGCTTCTGAAATCGGTTTATAAATGTTCATGTTCAGTCATGCTCACATTGAAATCAGTTTCCTTCTGTCCTGAGTGGAATAATAAAGCCCATCTCTGATGTTTATTCAGAGCTGTACAGCAGTTTCAGATTGTGCTGTCTAACCTCCCCGTATTGATTTCAGACGGGACACAATTTCAGCCTCTTTTTACCTTTCACAGTGTTTTGATTGTGGTCTGAACATTACTCTCATTGTAATGCGAGGTGGGCCATACAGTCATTAAATCATAAATCAATGTCTGATCCCACCAGCATGAGTCTAGAAATTGTACATAAATTGTACAAAAACTCTAATAATATTAATAATAGTAATAATAATTGTTGTTGTTGTTGTTATTTTATTTATTTTAATGATTAGTAGAAGTGTAACCTGTTTTTGTTCTCTAGCCTTTCAGGCACAGATGAATGTTTCTTCAGACTCATAGAGGCGTCAGACTCACCTTGTTTTCTGCTTCTAAATGGACCTAAAATCATTCTTTGTTGAGCGCTGAAGTTCTCCTTGAACCAAACAGCTGTGAAGGGTCAATAACTACAGAAGACCTTTCATTTCTGTCTGTCTTCTGCTCTGTTTCCATGAGTCTGTCCTGAGCTCTGAACTCTGAGCTCATCACGTCCACTGGGATCTCATCATCACACGGATGGACTGATGCTAAATCCTGTGGGGGGAAATTGTGTGGCAAGGATTTCTGCAGACTGTTTTAGTAACTCAGTAGCTGCTTTTGCATTGACATTAATGGCCTTGAAAACACACAGTTTACTTCCTAATTATTTTTCTGTCTTATAGATCATGATGTTATGAAGAGCCCACGGCTCTCCTCTGAAGAAGTGTCGTGTTCTCATAAGCTTTCTTGAATTAGGGTTGTTTTATAAAAATCCTCAGGTAAGAAGCACACGCACAAACAAACTGATACATTCTGAAGAAGATGTGACAGTGCTAACAATGAAATTCAGATTCAGTCTCTGTACACAGAAGTGTTTTTACAAAAAAAAACTGAAATGACAGTTTACACGGCTGATGTTGGTTGCCAACCAGTGTGACAGATATTTGCAGAGACAAATAGAATCAATACACTGTATGAACTATTGTGTTAATGTTGGAACAGGTTTAATGTCCCGAATGTGAAGCTCCATTAGGGGTGAAACATTATAGTCTTCACATGAATGTTCTTTGTTTCTGTAGATGATTAAATCTTGATGTGATTTGAGAAGGTGCTGTTGTGAAATATATCAATAACACAACGCAATAAAAGAGAGTTTTACCATACGTGACACACAGTTAAAATACTTCCTGTACTTTACTTTAACACTCCAATTGTGAATGTTCTAAATCAGTCAAATAATCATGATAACATTCACTGTGGCATTAGGAACTTGGTCTTTGTAGTTTTTATAGGATTCTTTTTTGTAGGATTATATCTTACATTTACGTTTTTTTTCCTGAAGTCATCACTTTTTTATTCTTATTATTTAAAAAAAATGATTATTCTCTGAGGTCCACTTTTCTCTGCTCATACACGGCCGTGGGTTTTCTGTTGGGTCTAATATAGTTTTTTAACTGCCTCATCCTTTAATAATGGCCTCTTTGCAAAGCTTGCATTAGCTTGTAGCATATTCACAAGGTAAATATTGAAACATATTAGCTGTGCTTCACATAACCAGAGAAAGCAGTTACTCAAGTTTAGTACCAATGCTTTTTACAGCTGACAAAAAGGTATTATGATACACTAATGGTGTGAGATGGTTAAACAATGTTATTTACCACACTAGCTTCATTGTTTACCACAGTATTTTTGTGGTACACCAAGATAGTACCATGGTTCATAACATTTGGTTTCAATAAATGTTTTTTTTTCAATCTTTTTTTTGAGTTGCACTATGTTTTGATATGACAGGGTATGAATCCCTTGTAAATTGCAGTCTGTTTTTAGAGTTTTTGGCAGATTTTTACGTGGACTGTTTCTTTTAATGGGCGGAGCTCAGTGACAGATATGAAGTGGAGTGAATCTGCATTCAGTAGGTGTGAACTGTGTACAGATATCACAGCAATGTGCATGTTTATACATGTGTGCATGTAGCAGATGTACAGCTGCTTTGGCCACCGGTGATGTACAGGACAGCCGTCACACAGAATAAGAGTCTGACCTCAGAACAGTGTAAATGATGCCTGCCAGCAAACTGCAGAAATGTCACTGAGTTTTGTTCAGAAGGTTTTTTTCTACTTCAGTGGCAGGATTCAGAAAAGTTCAGCGTGTAGAAAAGCAGGAGGTGAGAACCAGTTCTGAGCACAAAACATGAAGAGCACATAAAATATTTGTGTTATAGCACCATTTTTTATTCATGACTTTCTCTTGTCTGGTGTTAAGACACTTATTTTTCATGCCTTTGTATTTTTCATTGCTGGATTCTGTACAGCTACTATAAAAAGCTCAGCATTTTACCATGGTACTGTTGTGCTTTATTGGACATGTACTATAGCAGTACCATTGTTTTTTTTAAACTGCATTTAATAAGAACCGTCAGTATAGTAATTATTCAGCACCATCTTATATATTTGGGTATGATTCGTTTTGCCTCCAGTTTTTACACAAATTAAATGTGACAACTACTATTGTTTTAAAATTATACATTTTAAGAAATCAATATTTATCAAAAATCAAAAATCAGTTATTGTCATATTGGCCTAATTGTTTCTCTAAGACAGACCGAGGAGATCTCAACTATTTCATGAACAAGATAACAAACATCCATCAAACATCTTAACCTGAACTTAAATATTTCTTTTCCAAATAGTTTTTTAATCATGTCATTTGCCTGTTCTGTTCCTGTTAGTGTGTTTGTCTTTATAGACAGGATAGTTGAAGCTGTTGTCTAGTGGACAGTAGGTGAACACTAGTGTAATAATGCACTTCATACTCCGACCGTTACTGACTTAAACTCTTGTTCAGACAGTAAGAGAGGAACTAATACAGCAGATGACACACAGACTATCAGAGCGTTACATCAAACAGGAAAAGATGCCTCAGATAATCAGGCGGCCTCATGGGTAATCAACCTCCCGGCTGGAGCTGTGCGTTCCTGCCATTACAAAGAGACACAGCCCACATCCATATTACATAAATCCTGCACAAGCCCAGAGGAAACGTCTCTGTGTAACATGTAATGTTGGTTTCATCATGTAGATTTCACAGGACTGATCTTTCTCTGTGTTACGTTTGTGAGCTGTGTCAAGACGGTTTTGGTTGTTCTGTATGTTTGGTGTATTGTGGTTGGTTGGTTTGTTTGTACAGGAAAGTGTGATATTTGATGATCTACACTTCATTAGCCTGTAGCTCGTAATAAACGTGCTCTGAACTATGTGCTGTAGAGAATTTAGGCAGATGAAGACAGCTTACAGTTTTAACTGCCTTCCAGGTTTTATGTTAACACACTTCATAAGTGTTTGACTCAAAAGTTCATCCCTGTAGAAATCAGAGTTTAGAAACTGATGGATCTCATTTAATAAATGAGAAACTGAGATCTCATTTAAAACACTGACATTATTTACACTCATACTGATTCAAACTTTCTTCTGTAAAACACAAAAGGTTTTTTTTTTTTTTAAGAATATGCTGAATGTATTTTAAGAAAGTGAATTTTGGCTGTCACGCTCCATAATGACAAAGTGTGACTTCAGAAGATTTATAATGTAACAGAAGTTATATGAACTACTTTTATAGTGATATTTTTGTTCTTTGTGACACTTAAATCACTCTCCTTGTGTTTCACAGAAGAGAGAGAGTCATTCAGGTGTGCAGAGCACCTGAGGGCGAGAAAATGATGACAGAATTTTCATTTTTGGTTGATCTGTTGCTGAAGTTGGTTGAAGTCTCTGAAAGAGCATCATTTTACTCCACTGATGACGTTCCACACAAGACCTTCAGTTCAAATCTCCCAGCTGTTTATCAACAAGCTCATTATTAAAGCCAATAATAATATTTTCATTATCATCCACCCTTCTGTCCATTCTTACTCTCGTTTCTGTCTCTATCCCATCTTCTTCTCTTGTTCTCTCTGTCAGTCTCTCTCTCTCTCTGTGTTCTGTTTAATTGAAGGGCTGTTGTGCACACAGTGAGCTGTTCCGCTCATTGGTTTTCTCTGATGGGAACGTGTAGAAGTCTGACTCTCATCTGCATCTTCAGCACTTTCTGCAGGAGTCGTGTGGAGTTTAACTCTCCTCTGTTTGCTTGTGCTTGTGGCTACTTTAACACTACAGCTAAGAGCAGCTTTAAGGATTCAACACAGACTTTGTGTCATTCCTGCTACATTTACATTACAATATTTGTGCCCATCATCTTATGTTTAAACTACATGTTATGTTAAATTTGTTAATACATTCAGTAAAACAAGTTATTTCCACAATTGTTGTTGTTGTATTATTTAAATCTTATTTGATAAAATTACATCAGTTTGATATTATCAACAAAACGGTAATTTAATCTTAATAATTTAAGTTAATCGATGTTAAATATCTCTTTTGATCTGCTTATATATTTAAATGACATTCATGGATCTTGGTTTGACTACAACTCGCGTGCTCCCGCGGCTACACGTAACGTTTGTTTGCTTCAGAGGTGCCCATTTGCCAAATAAGTAGCTAGTTATTTCTTTCCAAATGTACAGACTTAATGTTTCTAAAGGTCATCTGTAGGTACTAAACCTAAAATGTGTGCGTATGTAAGAGAAATAGCTGATTTTTCCCAGCAGCTGCTCTTGTTTGGGCTTTGCCTCGAGTGAGACACTTAACCTGTGTCTGCACCTCAGCTTTACTAGCTGTGACATTTTGTTTTGTCTGGATGTCAGACAGAGTTATGAGCAAAGAAAATAACTCTGAGGTTTCCATGCTGCTGTACTCAGTGTGGAAACTATTGACTGAACATTGTTACCTCAAAGTCCATCTGTTTACCTGCAATTACTCCATCTTTATTTGTGTATTATTCTTTAAAACATTGATTTAATAAAGGTGACAATATAAGATGTGATTCTTTCTGATTAATCAGATTCATCAAACCTTTCAACTGAAATGATTGTAACTTTAAAGTTCAATTTGCACTTCTTTATCATTTTTCATTCAAGTATCAAGTTTCAGATGTTTCTTTTGGAGTTTCATGTAAGTGAAATAAAGAGACGTGTTGTGATACAGTAACAGTATGCATGTGTAATGTTAATATGAACTGCATACTGTAGCTCACATCAGTCTGTGTTTAAATTAAATCTGTCTTTTGATTGCAGCGAATCTGAGCAAAGATTTTGACGTTATTGAGATCTGTTTGAAATAACTGTAAGATTATTTCTCAAAACTCTTTTGCTGTCTGTGAAATCTTGTGTGAGAGATATTGATGAGATCTCATTTGTGAGATGCGTTTCCACTGAGCTCTGTTTAGCATGGATTCAGTGCTAAACTCACTGATTCAGATCAGTGAGCCCATCCAATAATGAAGGTGATTATTTGCAAATCTAACAGAAATGGTGAATGGTCTCCTGAGCATCCAGGGTGCGGGAGGTCGTTGGTAAAGGTTTAACAGTGAGAGGTTAGTTAACCCTGGATAACTGCCTCACTTAGCTTATTAGCCTTCACTCATTGCCTGCCACCTGAGACTTGTGCCTCACAGAGTGAATGAGTTACTCTTTAAATACTGTACCATATGCTTGTTCACCAGCTTGGATTCTAATGTTTGTTCTAATTTAAAGTTTAACCATGTTAAGTGATATAACCAAATACAGCGAAGTAGAGTCAGTTAGTGGAATTTTAACCTTGTGTTATGTATTCATTATGGTACGCGTCTCATTGTTAGTTTCCACAAACACAGTTTTCTGTCTGACCCTTCTGATGATTCCAACTACACCAATCAAAGATCTCCACTCGCCCGACGTCCCCGCTCGCCCGACGTCCCCGCTCGCCCGACGTCCCCGCTCGCCCGACGTCTAAACGTTTAAAACATCGGTCTCTGTCTGGAAACAGATGCTTTGCTGCTCTTTGGGATCATGCTAGAAAATATGTTTGTTTTTACTTTAGTGGCTCCCTAAACGATCTGCCTCATTTGATCATGGTTGATTTAAGTGTAAACAGAAGACAGAAGTTGTTGTGCCTCTTGTGAGGGTCCATAAGACAATTATCACCACAGAACCCATAACTTAACAATACTTCAAAAAAATCTCTCAGTGACACGGCAGAACTTTCTGTTTCTTAAAAACCTTTTAAAAATGCTGAGCCACATTGCAGCGTGTTTCAAATTTCATTTCTACAATGAATTATTGACCACAATCCTGGTTTCTTAGTGCAATTTCATTTTACAAGACTCTTGTTTTACATAATCTGGTTTCTCCTCTCACAGGAGAGTAGAGATAAATGCTCACAGTGTAAAACAACAATGGATTTTGCAGTACAATCTGCATAAATGTGTTAGAATGTGCCAAGAAACTATTTATATGGTTACCATAACTACAGCTCTGGTGTTTTTAGTCTCTATCATTTAGATTTTAATCAGCTGTAAGCAATACAAAACCAGACAGTCAGTGATGTCATTATTATTAAAAATAGCAGACAGTGGTAATCAGCCAGCAATCAGAGTATACATTGATTTGATCTCTCTGTGTCTCTCCCCTCTCTCTCTCTCTCTCTCTCTCTCTATATATATATAGTTTTGTTCTCAAGTTGTAACCTATTGTATCAAGCATCTTTAAATATTTCAGCCTGAACTTCTTAACATATTCAAAAAATAATGCAAAATACAAAAAATGTATATTTGTGGCTGGTACATTTTGTCAATATTTTTGTCATTTGCAGGCACAGCCAGAGTCTCGCATTTACATTCCCAGCAGCTCCAGCTGTCCTGCAACACAACGGATGAGAAATAATAGCCAAGAATATATGAAACAGTTGTGGGTATTAGTTCACAGCACAGTTATTTTGTGTTGTCATACAGATGTGTAGTATGTGAGGAGGAATTAATAGAGTTTTCCTGACATTACTGACAGCATCTGTTTGTGAGCACTAGTGTGCGGCCGTGTGTTAATTACGCCCGTCAGAGCACAATGAAACCGTGGCAAAGGTCCTTCGCAAGTTAACTTTAGCCGCTGTTTTGGGCGCTTGGGGGGTAAACAAGAGATAAGCACCGTAGCTAGCAGCTGACATTATTCTGCGGTGTACACACATGGTTTCTGTGCTCATAATAGGTCTCTCGTCACCGCAGCCTTTTAAAATGCGTCCTGCAAATTGCTATCATATTGCAATGTAATGCCAAGACTTAACTCAAAGAGGGCTAAAGCTTTGATGATGTAGTTGTTAATCACAAACTCTGGTCTTGGGAGAGGAGAAGATCAATACACACTGGTTGTGTTTCTTGTTGGACCCATTGTGTGTCATTTAACTCCATCGCTTTGATGAGGCTTTTAATATTCCATACTGTCCAAACTGTCTTTGATTCAGCCCATAACTGTGCAATTCTCCACAGAATTCCTCTCTTGCTGTGAGGGGGGAATTGTTTTGAAAGATGATTGTGTCTGTAGCTGCTTCATATCATTTTTGTTTTATCTCAGCAGTTGGTGCACTTCACAAGTGTCTCGTTGACAATGAAATCAGTGTATGAGTTTCTTCCCTGTTATTTTAATATATATTTTATTATTTTCCTCTAGATATCATGCTTCAGTTTGTGCTTATCTGCTGAACAAACACGTCTGCAATTCAGGTTCCTCAATGCTTATTAACAATAGATATGTTAACGGTTCACGAGTTCTTGCAGATCTTTAGGCTTTATGTATTTAAGAACACTGTTCTTTCACATACAGTATTGTATATAGTGCAAGTCATATATAACACATTTATGATCTTTTATTTCCTCTTGACAGCTTCAGTTCAAATTTATTTATATGTTTTATTATCTTTATTTCATGATTTTAATGCTTTTATGTGGTGCTTTTTCTGTGGACCACTGTGTTCAACTTTTGTTTGGCCAGCATGCTTTCATGATAATGTAGGTATTTCCATGACCTTGCTTTTATTTTCTTGATCAAATCTTTTATGGGATGTTCCCTCTGGAGTCGTTTTCTCTCTCCTGCATTTATCCATGTTTCTCTTCACTGTTTTAATTTTATGCAAGTCGTTTATCCAGCAGATGTTTTTAATCTGTCGCAGGATTAAGTGCCTGCAGCGATAAATGAAACTTTATCAGTCATGAAAACATTTGAATGGCCAAAGTGACATTTGTATTCCTGGGAAAATATGATTTGTATCCATATTGTAAATCCACTTTAATAAGACCAGCCAGATAAAATGGGGCTCCAAAGGAACTTTAAAGAGTCATAAAAAGAGAAACAGGGAGAGAGAAAATGATGTTTTGCTCTTTCCTATAAAGACGCAGTCTTCACTAAGTGGCTACTACAGATTTCCTGATCTTCAAATATTGTGAATGTTATTTCAAATCTGTTTGATATGTAAACTCATGTGATACACGTGATCACCAGGTACAGTCGAACAGTGATGTTTTATGATCCATGACACTTTAAACACCAGAAGATCAAATGTAGCAGAAATGAATAATTATCATACAATTCTTTGTCATCGTGTAAATGTTTTCATTTGTCTATCATCATGATGGACATATTTACTAGGGTTGCTAGGGCGTTCTGTGTTGTTGGTAGGGCGTTGCTAGGTGATTGGTATGGTCTAGGTCATTTTTAGGTCATTTCTGATGATGTGCAGTCAGGATGAGGCAGGACTTCTTTCAAACAGTTTCAACTCGCCACATTAATCTATAATTAAAATGATGTTTGGTCACAGATGGTTTTAAACAGAATTTATAGTTGATTGTTTTGTAATATTAAACTAATAGTTTTGCTTTTATTTCATGTCACACATTGTAAAGCTGTTTCAAACAGATGCTGTATTATTTATTTGTATTATTTAATTGTTTATTATCTTTAGGATACCCAGCTAATCGGGAATAATAAAAAATAACAACAAATTGTGAAAAATCACCAGATAATGCAAACAGCATGAAAAGATAATATGGCAGAAAATGTGAAGTGACAGCCGACGGCATCACGCTCCAAACTCAACTTTAAAGGAAGATGTTGAGGAAGAGCATGTTTTATGTGACACCAGTCATTCATTAAATGAGGAAGTAGAGCAAAGCAGAATATGAAATTACAGTCAACACATTAGTTCAAAATTTGATGTGAGACAGTCACAGAGCGTCAGTCCTCAGGGTGCTGTAAGTAAATCAATCTTCTTCCATCTCTGACAGCATCTTCTGATATTCCTGCCAATCAGATCCTCTCAAACTATTACAGTGTCATTTTCTTCTTTGTGTTTTCACCTGATCTCGCGTTCTGAGGCCTGTAATGTCTCTCATTGTTAGTTTGCCTGCCGTCCAATTACTGAGGATCTAAAGCTGACAGAACAACATCACTGATTCTCTGAGATCATATTAAATCATCTAAAATATTTAGCTCAATGTTTCTATTTTAATCCGCTCAGTTTAATAAGACTATAAGATTCAGTTGTTCAGTTGATCTTATTCCCTGCTGAAGGTAAAACAGAACAAACAAATTTCTGCTCTGAAACGTGACATCATTGGCATTTAAAAGTGTGATGTGTTTAGATCCAAAGCTCGGTGTTGCATTATTTATATTAATGTGCATATACGTTGATGTAACGTTACTGATTCAAATCATGAAGCATCTAAGAGTTGCTCAGATCTGTTTGTGATAGAAAACGATTGTCTTGTGTCAACCTCATTTAACTTTATTCTCATTAGATTTTTATTCACAAGCCACGATACTCTCAAAATATTAGAGCTGTTGGTGATATAAAGTGTAAAATAGGATTAACTTAAAAAATGTATAAGAGTGAACAAGAGAGTGTGTCAGATAAATGCAGTAAATAATTTAGTATTTATGCAGATATTATGATAGAACTCATAATGAGAAATGATTTAACCTCTGCTGGTGTTACTTTACTGTACAGAATCATCACCTACAAATCATAGTTTTTTTTTACACTTTACATCAAACTCAAGTCTAAAAGCTTTTGATGTAAACATGACAGTGAGATCCTTCTGTGTTCTACTGAACAAGTCTGGTTTTCTTCAGAATGGTGTAGAGTGCTGTCACAGAATGACACAGATCGTATCTGCTAACATGTTACATAGAAACACACATACAAGCTGTTAAACCGTTTGTGGGACCTGTGATCATGACAGGCTGCTTTAATTCAGTGTGTGCTCATGACAGCCATCAAGACTAACACTAGAGCACACTACAAAACCAGCCAGAAAGTGTGCAATTTAAAAAACACCTTTTCAGTGGAAACGCTGCCCAATCATTTATTGATCAGAAAATATCAGACTTTAGACATGTTTTTTAATGGTGTTTTATCAGACAAAATAGACAGCATACATTTTAGATAAAGTAAAATAAGATTAAATGTGATATGATTGTTGTTATTTTATTTTTCACTAGAATGACGTACAGCTGTTGCAAAGACAAGCATCACTGATATTTGTGCTCAGATTTATTACAGTTGTCCAGTAACTCTGTAACTTGCCTCACACCATTTGTGGACCCAATGTTGATGGACGATTTGAAACCTTAAATTGTGTAGCTTGTTGAGAAAAGTGCTATTGTCATAGATTTAACATGAAGGAGAGACCAGAGCTCAGAGATTCAGGGGCTGCACTTCTGTAGAAAACCCCCGAATAGTTTACTAAAACCACTGTGAAGATGTTTTTACTCACATTCTCATCAGAAGATGTCCAATTATCATCACTCTGTCCAGAGGACAGTTTTTAATGCTCACAAGTTGCCCTTTCATATTTCATGAAACTTTGCTGAATTCTCATGTATCTTGCATTTAGGTGTCAGCTTTGTCCCAGGCAGACGATTGTTGTTACAGTAAGAGTGTAAAGCTTTAAAATTAATCTGGATAGCAGAGTTTAGATTTTAGTATTGAAAGAATAAGAGAAATGTTCAGGCATTAATATCTTGGCAAATCAAAGCAGATTTTTAGATCTCTTGCAAAACTTCAGTAAGATGACTGTGGTTATTTGCTCAAGCTGAAGTCTCTAATCTCACTGCTGTCAAACACTAACAATCGAGGTATAAAAGAGATTTTTTTTCTTTACTGTGAGTATACGCCGGTCTGCAGTGATAGAAAACTAATTTTGTAGATAATCCCCATCATGAGCTGTTATAATAATGTACAGTACACATCACAAAACATGCTGTAGAGCTCCTCCGACTGAAAGTGCACAAACAGCTGCATGGACACCATGATCAGCACCATCACAACATTCATATGTAGTTATTGTTCCATGTCTTATTACTAAAGCATTTAAATATGTTTGCAGGCTGGGCTGCATCATCAGGATTATTCTAAACGTGCTGGCATGTTGGAGAACATCGGAGCGCCTTCGGAAGTCATCTCACATTAGAGCTGAGAAGAGCAGAGATATCTCGAGGCTTGTTCGTGAGGACCTTATCTTCACAAGGCATGTGAGATGAAGAAATGTGAGTTATTTTGACAAACGACAGCATGAACCGAAGCTTGTTTTTTCATGTCTACAGACTCACAGTTGGCTTTGCAGTTTGAGTATTTCTGAAGACTGATGTTGCTGAGCACTATATAGAATATAAACAGTATAGACTCACAGTTTCTGTGATGTTCTGTTTGGCCATCAACTGTCAGTCTAGTTCTGTCATCCTACAACAGTGTTTTAAATAGCAAGTCAGTTTGTGTTATGAAACTGTGGAATTAGTTTTGATTTTATGTTGTCTTTCTGTTCTCTGTCAATCAAAGCACAACCATAAATCCACAGAAGATCAATCTGAAAACATCTGCCCTCGACATCTTCATCAGTTACACACTGCAATGCCAATTAAATCCTCATGAATCCATTAACACAATATCAGCCATGCTGGTTAATTGCTTTATTAATTAATGGTGCAGAGACAATTAAGTGTCCTTGTTGGGCTCAATGACTTATTGACTCGTATGAGCCAGTAAGTGACATTTTGCTGTAAAGCAAGAACGAACGACCCACCTTACGAGCCGAACAAGTTAAGTGATTTTTATTTGTTTTCTTGGTAGGAATCAGGCCATGTGCTCCATATTTATTTGTCACATTTCAGTAAGTAAAGCATGATAGTTATGACAGCTACCACAGTGTTAATAATCGCAGCTGATCCATTTCCACTGTTACAGATGCTTTCATATGTCCAGAGTTACCTGCAGACTGTACAGTTTGACTTTTTCTGATTTCTCTGTTCTCAGATTGAAGTATAATTGACTTTCTTATTCTGCACTGAACAGATGCTTTATTACACCACCTGTAACAGAGAGACTTTGATAAGATCCTCTCTCTCTTGTGTTTTTATCTTTTAGCATCGTAAATTGTGTTGGGCCACTGATGGTTTTGTGGCTGCCTTTAAATCTATCAGCCAACACAGAGTCACGCATGAGAGCGTTTAGCAGATCTCTCATGAGAAGAGAAACAGTTTCCACCCCTTAATTTACTGCCAGGAACGGCCGGCTGACGCAGTCACGGCTAAGAAGCTGACTGCGCTGCTGAATCAATTCAGTCCTCATCTTGATTTCATTGAGACTGGAGATTTCAGCTGCTCCGTTCTACAGTCGTAATACGTTTGAGAAGCACTCGGCTGTACCGGCGGCTGAGAGGCCACCATTGCAGAAGATGCTGTAAGTTAAAAAAAAGAACCTTTTATTGCTCAGAGTTTTCTCTCATAGCTCAGGAGATCTGATGGAGACTAATGGAGTTCTCACTGTCATTGAAGCATCAGCTTTGCTTGTGTTTGTACAAATTACTAATGACTATTGTTGACAGAGTGTAAAAATATAGCAATACAAATAATTGAACAGCATTTCTCAGTTTATTTAGTTAATATGTTTGACTTTTCATTGCAGATGTATTTGGGCACGTCTAACTCAGTTGATGACAGAGATGATGTAGAGACACGTAAGATTATCGGTAGGTCACCGTGTGTTTTAAAATAGCTACACTATTATTCAGAGTTGTAACATAACACACTCAAACACACAGAGATTGACTGCATATTTCCCTGCTGGTTTGGCCTACTTTTGTTTTGTTTCTTTGCATACTAGTAAGCTTTTAAGAATTATGCCAATCCACTATTGAGTGCACTCGAATCCCTGACAGCACGTTTTATTGCATTGAATCCTACAGCTACATACTAGTCAAAGTCCCATGTGCTCTTTAGTGACCATTCCAACATAGCAAGTGTGCAAACTTAGCAGTATTGACTGGTCCACTTGCCCTGAAGCATCAAGCCATGATGGATGAGGGGATGGAAAGCCTTGAAGCCCTGAAATGAGTTGTAATGTAATTCCTGTTCTTCTGTGACCTCATGAGTATTTGTGCCAGTGTGAAGAACCAAGAGAACAAAAAACAGAGGCAGAGGAAGTAAAACTGTCTCTGAAACCTCACATCACACCCTAAATACACAAACCAGAGAACAAGCTTGCAGAAAAATATGACATGTATGAATTATTAACTAACAAAGTAAACAAATAATGGCCCATCATAGATGTGACCCATCGTAACTATAGATTATAGCTGAGTTATATTAATCATAAATGAATTAAAATGCTTTAAGTTAAAGAATGACTTGTGAAGAGATGATCTGTGTTTTATCAGATTTATATGAGCGACTATAAAACAAGAGGCTGTTTATTATTGACTGTTTATTCTGTTTTCAGGTTCACATGTAAAGCAACACTTTGTGAGGGCAATTGTTCCACATTGCAGCTATTTAAATGATTGTACATCAGTTTTTCAGTATTCATTGAGGTCATGTCTGCGTCTAACTTCCTCACACCTGCTGGGTCTTCCTGGTGCTCCTGACACAAGATTTTAATATCAGGCAAACGTTCAGTCTCCAGCAGAACTCTCTGTAATCAACATACCAGCTCTGCTCAAGCTCATGCTGAAAGCAGTAGTTGAAGAGGATGATTTAGACATATGATTTGTCCCAGTGCAGTTTGATTCGTCAGGGTATTACCTGTAAATCCAGGATAGCAGCAACACGGGCTGACAAGAAGAGAACAGTTGGGTTCTATAGAAAGTACTGAAGTCTAAATGCAAGATCACTTTGTTTTACATTGAATTGTCTCTCTCGTAACAGAGGGTGTGTCATTTGTTGGTTCATTTTAGGGAAAATACTCCTAACTGAAGCACCACAGCAACACTTCAGAGATGGAGAATAAACGTCGCCATGGCAACACTTCCCTTGCTTGTTGGGCTGGATGGTGAGTTATGAACAGGAACCTCTGAGTTATTGTCGTATGGTTTGTGATCACGGCGTTCTCATTAACATTTGTTAGCTACATCAGTCTTATTGGTGATTTGAGACTCATTTCCAGTCTGTCATTTTAAAAAATGGATGCTGAGGATGAACACGAGCTGAATGGTTTTTATAAAGTAAACGTTGTGCCTTTTCGTTAATTAAATTTCATTTTCACATCTTTGGACTCGTTCAGAAGTCTATCCATATGTTTTATCTGCTATCTAACCCTCCTTATGAGCTTTATTTTTAATGAAATGAATCCCAGCCACAGACAGACAGATGTACACAACATTCCTCAACTCACAACCGCGGGGTTTCCTCTCGGCTTTGACTGATAGCAGGGACCGTGCTTCACAGAACACATCAATATTGAGCGCACAGAACCGTTCGACCCATTTCAAAGGGACCTTTCATTAGACAAGCAGGAGTTCTGTGTTAAAAGTCCACCCAGACTCATTTTCAGATGGATTTCTCGTGCTGTATAGAGGCTCTGTTGCTGTCGTCTCTGTAGGGTTTCAGCTCCACTGCCGCTTTTAAAGTGATTATGTATTTAATTTAAGCCTGTCATTGATTCAGACCCTTACTGCTGCCCATTGAAATATGCCATTAGGTTTGTTTTTATTGTAAAATACAATATTGTGTCTGTGTGTGCTTAGCTTAATGGATCTTTTAACCATGTGCCAACAAACTCAATGTGTGTCAGACAGAAATGTAGATTTGGAGTATTAAAAACTAAACTTGTGTCTGTGTGATATCTCACCAGTGTGACAGCACTTTAATACTGTTTGTCTTTTCTTCATCTGAGTATTAACACGGCATCTTGTAAGAAAAGAATAATTGATTTAGGCTGGATGCAAACCAGCCAAAGAATCGAATGCATCATTCTCAACTCAAATGCTGTTTTTTAGACTAATTCACAGTTTTATTGAGTTAACTGCTAGCAGTGCAGTGTTTCATTGTGAAGTTGTTCTAGTGCATTAGCCGTCACTGACAGGAGATAGATGTGCTGTTGACCTCATTCTGAAGACAGACAGTGTGACGGTGGAGAGTTTTTATCATGTCACAGTGTGGGAACTGACGTGATGATATTTCACCTAATAATAATGACTGTTGTTGTTATTGTTGTTGTTCTGGTTGTTGTAGTTATTATGGAGTATGTTGTCGCAGTCACACCTGCTATATATGAACATGTCAGTTTGGTCACTGTGTTCTGCCCACTGGTTGAAAATCTTCCTAAATGTTGTCTTGACAGGTTTGGTGAGATTCACTCACAAACACGTGACATTAGCTACTTCACCTAGCTTCAGTATTCATCACCTGCTTATGTGAAAACTGCTCAAACTGCTGTTAAAACGACCAAACACAAAGTCAGTCATCTGTAAATATGGGCAATGATGCCTCCAGCATTATCTGAGAAATAACTTGTTGAGAATCAGATGTTTGAACAGACATATAGCAAACACGACAGATTGACAGAAAAAGCCCAACACAATATCCTGGATCCACATCCGTCCTCTATATTTTGGGAATAATGTGTTGACATGGAAGGAAAAAATGTAGTAAATGTTGGTAATGAGGTTAAGGAGCCATTTTCCAGGAAATGTCAGTAATTCCCGGCTGTGGTTTTTTGAGGTTTGCTTCAGTTATGGTCACGGCTGGGCAGATGTATTCTCACAGTTCACTTCTTCTGAGATCTGAAACGCTGCTTATTTGTGGCTGTAAATCACCTCTGCTAGAGCTTGTGATATCCAATAAAACAACTTACAATAACTTCCAAACAACACATACTGTATTTTATCATCTTGTTTAACTGATGCTCATGGTTTTTGCTTTAGGAAGACTTGAGTAGTAACAGATTTGTTAAGAAACATTACATCACATCATATATAAGTTTTGGATATCTAGAATGCTTGTAACTCAGCAACAAATTAGGATATAAAGGCACTAAATAAGTTTTTAACATAATATGTAGAGCTAAAGGCGTGCCAGTAGGTATGGCTGAGAGTGGGCATCAAATCTTTATTTCCTTCATTTACAGAGTTAAATATGATTATGCTCTTGTTTTATCTGTTATTGAGCTAGCTGGTTATCTGGCTGTACTGTGTTAATCAGTAATCTTGTTATAGCGTTCAGAGCGTAGCATTACAGTGTGATTCATGATTCCTAACATTGTTTAAATGTGTCAAGGCAAGTATTAACTCTATCGCATAAACGGTTATCTTTTAATTTCCACTTTTACATACTGTTATAATGACTGTAAGCTGGAAACCATGAATCTCTTGTCCAGTACAGAGGTCTTAACCAGCATAGCAGCAGTGCTCTTAAAAAAAAGTGCCAAAATTACAAAACGTTCAACAGTGCTTGTGTTCATTACGCACTAGATGAACAAGTTACTGATTAGCTCTAACAGGGCCTTTAGCAAAACACTAAATTGCATTTGTTTTTCTCCCATTACGTTTCATATTGTATAAGTTTACCTGTAGTGAATTAAACACCTAAACGCTTTTGCTCTTTTTTTATTTGTTGTTTTTGAGGCATTTCAGGTCCTGAAATACGTCTCCATTTTGTGGCCGTCCTAATTACAACATGCTCACGCAGAGCTTCTAGAGGAATGTTGCTGTATTCTTAACGTAGGGATTATAAACATGCAGTCGGAGATGCTCAAATCAACATCAAACGAGTGTTAAGGCAACAAATGGAGCATTTAGTCAAATTTTACACCAGCCAAACTGTGTGAAGTTGTTTCATATCTACATTATAAAGACGTTCACTCACGAAAAGCAGTAGAACCCAGAAGTCACGGATGAGCTTATAGAGATATTTGTGTTTTCTCCTTTTTTTCTAGTGGATTTGGGGCATATGTGTGACATTAATGAACCCTTTCTGGAGAAAAAGCAAGACCGCCACTCAGCTAAACACATCCATTATGGGGTATCATGGGCAGATAGCTGCACTTAATAGGATTTGTGGACGGGGCTCCGCGGAGGCCCCTTGAAGCGTTTAATGCGGCCCTTGACTTTTTCACATGCAGTTTAAGCTCTGCCTTTTCATCTGACATTTTATTTTTTCAATAGAAGTTCCAGACTGTGCTCATTAAGGGCTGAGGAGCAACCGAGGTTTAACTCTCTTTGAAAGAGCCCATAAGACAAAAATGTTTTTTTTGGACAAGCAATTGACCCTCCGGTGCGTCAGGCAAAACTGTGCTGGGTTCAGATGTGACGTGTTCTATATAATGACAATGTTATAATGTTTCAATCTGAGGAGCCTTTAGATGATGTATAATCATTTAAGGCAGCTACTTTAGTGTATGTAAACTACAGTAAATGGAGATACTGAATTTGACCATATTAAACAAATGTTGCAAAATTATACAAATACATTTAATGTCAGCTGTTTCTTTTCACATGTTTAGCTGAGATCTCAACGTTCTGTCGGGTCACATCCTTGTATGTAATTAAAATGACTTTCTCTTCTCTGGGAGGTGTTAGAACCGTATAAATGGCTTTGGAGAGATTTATAGGGGCGTTTTGTTGCTCCTGCTTTTCTTTCTGTACCGCTTTCATTTATTCCCCCCCGACTGCAGACACTTCTTGTAATAAATAAAATGAGCTTGGGAAATGGCCGGTGTTGTGGTGATGTTTCACATCAGTGCTGTGGGGGACACCCACCGCCACGCTACTTGAAACGAGATGTTACGCAGCGTGGAGAGACGCTGCTAACGATAAAAGCGCGGCATGCGGTGCCCTCATGGTGGCCCGTTGCATCTCACCTGTCACCTGCTGGTGTTTTTCTATTAACAGGAATTGGTAAAAGACCTGCCACATTGACACCATCTGTGAGAATTCTTAATTGCACCCTCTGAATGTGTTTTAAACCTCTGAGATCGCAGCTAGACAAGCTCAGCGAGTGCAGTCTGTTCTCAGCCAATAAGATCAGTCTCAGGTAAGGCAAGAATGCTAATTTGAAGTGGCTGCTGAAATATGGTGGAAAATATATTTGTGTTTGTTCCTGATAACTAGCGGTGGTCTTTGAGAGAGGTTTTCTTCATTTTTTAATGTATTTTTTTTCCTTCAACTTCAAGCTTCTGGCACACTCGAGCAATTTATTACAAAGCTGAGTTTTATTGTGCTTCAATTGAGAGCCTCTGGGAATGTTAAAATGTTTTGTAAGTGAGCGCCAGCCTGCAAAGATACATGTTTTTTCTTTGTTTTGTATTATTTCCCCTTTGTGCAGAAAACCCTCTTTCTTCACTTTGATACTCTGAATGGACGTCAACAGGTCCAAATAAAAACTGCAGAGTGCATCTGAAAGTGTTGTGTGACATTTCCAGCCTCTGTCATGTTTGTTCTCTTACTGCACAAGTGTGTGTTGTGCTTTCATTTCTCTGTTGACAGTTAAGCAGCTGGATTCATGTCCTGAGATGAAGGATATTGTCATTGGATCAAGTTAAAATGATCCCTTATCCACAACTGTTACAAATCAATGCTGCCCTAGACTTGTTTTAACATGACAAATATGATCATTTATTATATCTAGCCAGTGTTTCATATTTTGCACGTTTATGTATTTAAAAAAAATACATTGCCCTTGAATATTAAAAATAAAGAACAAACATCTGGATATAATTATACAGTCATCTGAAATATATTTGGACATTAAATATATATTTAAAATGTAAATATGTCATTGCATTAGACAAATATGAATTTGTAAGGGCATTTATTTGCAAACCTCAAGTTATTTTTAAAGCCAAAAATGAAGCTGAAAATACACACTGTTTATTTTATAAACTACAAAACAGAAGTCTAAAATAATTACAAAATAACAAGCAATGTCAAAGTATTCAAATATATATGTGGAATATACAGATGTAGATGAGCTATTTCTCCAGCAGTAAAAACAATCTCTTTGTCTTTAACAGAATGACGCTCTCAGCAGGACCCTGGACAAACCTGAGAACATAATCTGTTCTTCAGATAAAATGTCTCATTCTAATCTCAAGGTTAGTATCTTGTTTAATCCAAAATATCTCATGACCCTTTAGTCCACAACACAAACATGGTGGAAATCATAACAATCATCAATACATCAGCTGTAGGAACGAAGGACCTGCCTTCTGGCACCTTTGTGATAGAGGCATTGGCTGCATGTTCTCCAGAACATACGTGAACATTAGCTGGACCTGCCTGTCATAATAGTTTAGTGTACATTATTTCACTGATGGCACTGAAGCGTTGCTTGGAAAGGAGGTTTGCGCTGGCTGTCGCCAAATGCCTGATGCGGTTTTGGCTGCAGCTGTAAACTGAGATGCTTGAAGCTAATCATTATCCTAACACCTGGTTTGCTTGTTTTGTTGGTGTGTTTGCACGTCTTGTGTTTTTGTAGGACAGCTCTTCAACAGTTGCACACTCATTTCCAACAGAAGCACCTGCTCTGCTTTCTAAAGCTCTAGCGTGGAGAATTCTGATAGTCTTCTATAGGCTCTTCCTTCTCTGCTAGATGCTTTCTGACCTACTTATTATTTGACATCAAATGCAGTCTGGCTTCTAGAATTTCTCAGGTCTACAAATTAAATGTCTGTTTTAGCTAAGCACCTCCTTAAGGGTGTTTTGTGTCTTTTTTCAGGTTCAAAAACGTTCTCATAAACCTAAAGAACTTGCAGGTCATGTATCAGTTAGCTGTAATACTGTTTCATTGCCTGTAGCTTTGTGTCTTACCTGATAGCAGGACACAGATACAGACCTGTCCCTCATAATATTTTCTGCTAGTTCTGTAGGTAAAGACTCATTTCTGACACCTGTTGGTCATCATGAATAAATCATTGATTATTACTGATGTCTAATGTATGCATTTCAGGTTGTGCTACAGATTCAGATAACTGGTAAATGTCTCAGCTGACCTGATCTCTAAACCTGAATCAGGGCAAATAACCCAGACATCCATAACCCACAGCCCAGGTTAAAGTTTAGAGCTCTTTTAATGTCTCTGTTGTTTCTCCTAAAGAGAAATTAGAAACTGTACTTAGATTTTCCATAGTATCCAAGTCTACGATCTTAAATCATATTTTTATGTGTACAAATTATCTGGGAATTAAATATACACCCTTTCACAAATGTCCTTTATTTCTCTTTCAATTGAAGAGATGGATAGATAATCACATGACTATTAAAGTTCCTCCTATAGGATGATACAGCACATGTACCATTGATACCATTCACCATTGATAACTCTCTCTCTCTCTCTCTCTCTCTCTCTCTCTCTCTCTCTCTCTCTCTCTCTCTCTCTCCTCTTTCTTACTGTCTCTCTGTCTCGCTCTCGCTCTCGCTCTCTCTCTCTCTCTCTCTCTCTCTCTCTCTCCTCTTTCTTACTGTCTCTCTGTCTCGCTCTCTCTCTCTCTTCAGTGCAAAAGCGCCGGTACAATCATACACTCATACACGCTTTGTTTCCATGGCAGCGAGGGACAATTTCTTTCTTTGTCTTATTTATTTCCTGCTACTCACAGTAAGTGAAAGGCTCCTCCTGTCACTCGCTGGATTCTGTCCTGACAACATGTGCAGTAAAAATGTTATCCCCATGTCCAAGCCTGAACTCATATTTTACTCCATTTCTGTATGTGTCTCACTTTTAAACACAACAGTTGGAATTGTAATGCCTCTCCTAATGTTGTCCTAAATAAACATTCTGTCTTAAAACCCTGGATGCAGCTGATAGCAGCTAGCATACATAAGAGCAGAAACGAGGGGTTTATCAGGGTATGTGAACATATGGTAAAATACTATACGTTTTGGCTCTGTCCCAACACTTAATGAGGTGGCTACCTAGGCGACATGTTTGTGCTTAGTAGGCACTCTCTGGATGCTATAGCTGTTCAAAACAGCAGGCAGCACAATTGGTCGATTTTGTTTAAAAGGCATTATTGCCTGTACAGACAAAAGAAAACCCAAAATGCATTGAGGTAAAGTTTTAGCAAGAGTCCACTGAAGTTTTATTTTAGTGTTGCTATAGGGACTTAACTTCACCACTAGACAGATTCTTGATTAAGCTTGATTATTTACAGTTCTGTTTTGTACTAAACGTGTGTAATGGTTAATAAAACTGAAGACAAACGAGAACACGGCTAAGCTAACTCTATGCCCACACAGGGTTAAATTAGCTATATTGGCTACGTAAACTCATGCCAAGAGCCTCGCAACAGCTGGTTAAATTACTAGCTAACAAAGTAGTTATTTAGCAGCTGCTTTATGCAGAGGGATTGAGTCCCAGCAGCCCTTCAGCATGTTAACAGTTGATGTCATACCAGAGAACTAATTCTTCTGTTTTTATGGCATGTCTGTGTTCTTCAAGTCATTTTGGGATAAATGTCAAGGGCTGAGCAGTTTGAAGCCCCATCAGACTGACTTTTCCTGTTTTGACATGTGACATCTTCATTCAGTGCTTTAATTCTGTAATAATTGATCAGTCAGACACAGCAAAACCTGTAAAATATAACAGCTGTTGTTATGCTAGTGTGAAACAGGTTTTGATTCCTGGTGCGGTTTGATAAGCCTGCTGGTTTATTTTATTTATGAGATTTATTTGCCTTCTAGAACAGTAGAGAATGTTTGTGTATTTATTTATGGGACAGTGAAGAGATGGAACAAGATGACGCAGGCCGGACTCAAACCTGGCTGACTGCTTTCCTTAATGATTGTCATAAGAAGAAAATGATTATGAGACTAAATGGTTATTTAATGTTGATGTTGGTTGTCTTGCAGTATTGTAAGAAGACATTCTAGTCATTGTAAAGGAGAAGGTGTAATATCTGTGCCACCAGCATCACCAAATGGAATTGAGAGAGTTGTGGTACAGTGGTACAAAGTGGCATGTGTTTGCTTGATGTAGCTTTAGTTATATCTCATACCCTGTCCAGAAGTCCCCTGATCTGTCCTTTTTGAAACAGTGAATCCTTCTTTGAAGGTATGTAGAGAGAACACAAAGAGTTAGTTCACAGTTTCTTCAAGTTTATAATGACGTCATTTCCCTACAAACCAAATATTCTCTCATTAAAGCTTTAAAAATGTTGTGGGTCTCTGAAGAGCTATCACTGCCAACAGTGTTCGTTAAAAAATGCTTCCTTTGTTGCTCGTTGTTAATTAACTGAACTATCGGGATGACTGTGGCCTGAATTTGCAGATTCTGAAAGCGGTTTGTGGGCAGAATGAGAAGTGTACCTGCATTATATCACTTAACATAGAGGGCGCTGTTCAGCACAGTAAATACAGGATGATTTATTGATTTAATTAGGAAATTTAGAAGACAGCTTCTTAATGGGTTGTAATGGGAATATTAGGTTATTCAAAACATTATTGTTTGAAACTCACTTTAACAATGCTGTTGTGTTTCTGTGGTGTTCTGGTTAGAGTACCATATAAAAGTACCATAGTACCACCGTCTGATTCTCGTGCTGAACCACAGTATCTTTTCATAAGGGTAACTAGACCAATAAAAAAACACTGCAGCAGAGCTTGACCAATGAAAGCATTCATAAACATTTGTTAATCATAAACAAAATGGACTATATGGAACCACTATGAGGCCTGTAGACAGACAGTTACCAACACATCACAGATGGTGTCAAGAGGTGAGAAACTACATTTGTCAGCCTTACGGCAGCCTGCCAGGGGCGTGTGGGTGCAGTAACACATTAACAGCATCAGTGGAGCTTCTGACACAGATATCACAGCCTCCGGCTATCACAGAACAGCCCAGCCGCACTCCCTGCGTCACACATCTGAAAAGAGAAGCTCGTATCAGATGCAAACTTATTCATTTGCATGTTCACAGCCACATCACACAGTTCTCAGGTGAAGGACATTAGTTGTGGAGATTCTCCTGCAGGAAGATGCTGGAACTATCTTCATCCATTCACAGCCATTCAAAAACATCTCGGTGTTCTGACACAGTAGGAGATGAAGATATAAGATGGGACACCGTTATAAGATGAAGGTGTTCCTGTAGCTTAACTGGTAGAGCGTTGCGTTAGCAGCGCAAAGGTTGTGGGTTTGATCCCAGGGAACACAAGTACTGATAAAAATGTAGACCTTGAATTCACTGTAAGTCGCTAAAGGCATCTGCCAAATGAATCAATGTAAATATAAAATAAGCTGTTTCTCATCACTTCAATAATAATAATAATATTTGTATTAATGTCATTATATAGTATGTTTCACCATAATGATATTTAACCAGTGCCTGTTTTTTATATCCCTCCCTGTGTTCTTGCTGTGATGTCACAGCTCAAAAAAGTTACAGCCCAGCCAATCAGTGTCAAGAATATTGAAATGGGTATTGAGCATGTAAATCATGTATGATTGTTGAAATGTCATCCTACATGACGTGTCTCTTCTGAGGATGTTCTGACAGGAGTTCTGAAGCACACCAGTGTGATGTGTGGAGAAGATCTGACTGAAGATCAGGAGGACAAGCAGCTGCAGGTTCAGTAGATGCAGTCATGTTAAGTGAAAGCGTCTCTTTCCCTTCATTTGTTTATTTGTGTGAATGCTGTGATAGATCTGTCATCATTTATCTGTGAAATATTATGTAAAATTCCAGATGGTTCTTTTGAGTTCCATAAAGCACCAGTAAAACATCCTAAAACTAGTCCACAATTTTATGTAAAAAAAAAAACTCATTAAGAACTTTCTTTTACTGGTTCTTGAATCTCTTTAAAGTTTTGAACTTAGATTTGTTTTGTTAACAATAATTTAGCAAACATTTTAAATAATCCGTTTGCATATTCTTTACAAATATTTGATGAAGGACCATGTTATTACAGTATGTGTGATAATTAAATGCTTCTTTAAATAAAAGATAAATAAACACACTTGTCATTGTTGATCTTGAGTTCAAGCAGGAGAAAAGCTTCGTTAATTATCTTCTGTCCTCCAAAGTCCATAAAAGGCTGCTGGAATTTATATGTGAAATCAGCAGATGAAACACTAATATTTCTGTCTGTCAGTTTACTGTGTGCTCAGTATTGCTTTAATAAGCTAAGTATGATTTTAATTTCATTTAAGCTGATAGAGAAATGATTGACAAACAGAGACAGGCTGTGTGAAATTAAGCCTGTGTGGTTGGATTTGTTGGTCCTGGAGGTCACGCTCCGCCATGCTCACCTCTATTAACTTCTGCTGATGTGTCTCCCTGTGAAACTCCGGCTCTCCCGGGATTTTCCTGCATTCTACATTCATTTCATCCTGTCTGTGTTCTCAGATGGAGCTTCTCTGTGGCGGCCGGAACCAAACCGGGAAGAAAATGAAGCGGAACAGTGGGTGAGTTGAATGAAGTCCTTCCCCTGAAGAAAGAACGTGTGATTTGTTTTAGTGACTACAAAGCCATAGGAGTTGCTATGCAGTTGCTACATTGTTGTGCTCATGTGTAGTTTAGGCTGTTTTGACCCCATAGCTTGAGGTAATATTAACCTTTCATTGGTTAATGATTTGTAGATAGTTAACTATAATCTTTATATTGTAAAATGATTCTTTAGTTACTGCAAGTTTGTGACAGTATGCTAATTCAATTTTCTTTATGTTTTCTGTTCTGCTTCTCTGTTGCTCTGACTCCAAAGCAATAACAACACACTGTCTCAACAGCTAGAGAACTAAAACACTCTGATTAAAGCTTCGGCCCTCACTCATCACAAGTTCTCCTGCTAACTCATTTATAATCATACTGTCTCTGATTTACACTCTTCCCAGCCAAACTGTGAGTAAAATAAAACTAATTTCTCAACAGACCAAAACTTCCGGCAGCTGGAAATCATCATCAGACTCTGATCTGCATCTCAGGAGTGAAATTCATGGACAGTGACCAGATGAAAGAGCTTCTCTGCTTTATAACTATCCTAGCGTTCATCTGCATATGTAGCTCTAATGCTGGGGCTGCTGTGCAGTATAATTGGCTCAGTGGGGTCTTGTTTTATTTCAAGTCAAATGATTCGAGGGCAACAACAGAGTTTCAAATGATTGTATGCAAAATCCTTTACCAGACGCTCATTATAAAGATCTGTTATGGAAAGGGACGCTGTGTTAGTACGCGTCACATTTTGTGTTCTCCTCATCCACGTCTGTCTTTAAACCCCACAGCTTTTTGATTTCTTTCTGAAGCCTGAAGCTGAATGAAACCACTGCTGGATTAAACGTATGAGTGTGTGCTGTATCATCTCTTATTGATCACTGAAACGTGGTGGAGGCAGAGGTCCAGTTGTATATTGTCTATCACACATTTTTGACACAATTTTAAAGAATCTTTTTATTCACAGAACTTTGAGTAAGTCATGATCCATTTGTTTCTCATTATGATTAAAGGTTTGAATTGTCTATTCTTTCTCGTTTTGATCATATTCAGTATTGGTGTTCTTGGTAAGGCAAGCATAAGTGAACTCTAATGTAACCAGAGATCCGAGATTGGACATCTGGTTGATCTCATAGTTTCTGCTGTATTTCTCTTAGTGAAATGTCATGTTAAACTGCTCCACGTGTCTGCGTTTTAACATCGGGTATCTGCATTTGTGCTGCTTTGCTGTGTTTTTACTCTCAGTGTGGACGGACAGTCACGTCTGGTTAGACACTCAGTGATAGTTTTACACACCAGCACAAACTCATCCTGCTTCATTTGTCCTGGAGACGTGACTGACACTTGAACTCCTCACTGCTGGTTCAGTCCACGTGTGCTAGTATTTCTCAGTAAGTGATCAGACTCACAATTTGGCTCCTGGCAGATGACAAAATGGGTGGAAAATAAATGAAGGGACATAAGCCATGTTTAGAGACCAATCATAGTGACTTAAGGGTGGGTTTTTCAACCTCAGCCATTAAGCAATCATCCAGAACACCATAGCAACTGCATAGCAACCATCCAAACATCATAGCAAGTACCCAGAACACCATAGCAACAACTCAACACACCACAGCAACACAGAACACTTTAGCAACAACCCAGAACACTATAGCAACTGCATAGCAACCGCCTGGAACACCAGAGCAACAACACAAAACACCCTAGCAACTGCATACCAATCCTCTGGAACATCATAGCAACACAAAACATTATAGCAACTGCATAGTAATCACCCAGACTACCTTTGTCATTGCAAACAACGGCACAAACGCCTTAGCAACAGCATAGCAACACCCTAGAATTGCTGTGACAGGCAAAGATCTGTTATTAAGGTAATGTAAAATCCACCTGTAATTGTTATTGTGATTTTTTTTTTTCCTCAATCTAACAGTTTCTCATCTTTCATAAAACCCGAATATTTACTAGACCATGAAAGTTTCGGTTGTTTCAGTGCTGTTGTATGATTTAAATAAAATGTGTTACAGTTGTGCTAATTAGCAGGCAGGTCTCTGTATATGAGTCTCTGTATATGAGTCTCTGTATATGAGTCTCTGTATATGAGTCTCTGTATATGAGTCTCTGTATATGAGTCTCTGTATATGAGTCTCTGTATATGAGCTGGAGTCAAACAGCAGCAGCCACAGTCCATATGTTACACTCAGTGAAAATGAAGGAGTTCATGCTGAAGACGGCTCACATCATTAACCGTGAAAAACAATCACAGAAGCGCTTCAGTACAACATACAACATGGCAGAGAATCACATGCATTGGATAAACAGCCTTTTTATTACTGTTCATTGTTTTTGTTGTTTATAGATGGATCTACAGTAGCAAAGAGTCACAGGAAGAACTCAATGTTGAGGTTTGTTTTGCTGTTTCATATGCAGCTGTAGGTAAACATACACTGAACTTGTGTTGTTACTGTCCCTTGACAAACATATCAGCATATCAGCAAGACATGCAGGTCATACAGAAA
Organism: Ambastaia sidthimunki; assembly: GCA_036877625.1. Lineage (NCBI taxonomy): Eukaryota > Metazoa > Chordata > Actinopteri > Cypriniformes > Botiidae > Ambastaia > Ambastaia sidthimunki. Next base: position 47,050 of record JAZGTK010000129.1, on the reverse strand, counting down.
AGATCTTATTATCGATGGCTGCTGTGATTTTCCCACAGGAACACACAGAACATGTTTCCTGTATGTGGGAAACATGAGGAAACGTTGCAAAAAGCAATAAGCTGAATACCAACAAGGTAGTTTTGTTACATAGTTGCAATGCAAAGTATTTTTAGTCGTATTTAGTAACCTAAGAGTAACGTTTCTGAGGTAAAAGATTTGATGTTTGTTTTTGATGAAAGAATGTATTTTCAGCAGATATTTTAGTAAAAATTGGAGTTGGAGATAAGTTTCTTGGTAAATAATACATTTGAAGAGAATACATCTTCATAAAAAAATTTAAAATAGCATTGGAAAACTAAGTTTAAAGTTTATTTGCAAAATTGTGTGCGTTAAACAAGTTAAAACAACTTCCCAGTAAACAAAAATAAATAAATGCGATATTACAAGATTCAGATTCTCTAAAACTCTTAGTTTTGCCTCTTGTACAAATATATCCTGTATAAAGAATGTTAAAGTATATTTACATATTTTTACTGGAAAACAAGACAAAGATACAATGTTTTGCAATAAACTTCATGCTGTTCCTCATCGTGTAAATGAAAGTTTTTTAGACTATCAGAGATAATAGATCATACACACAGACACACACATTCATTTCCGTTCAGTCTCGCTTCTCTTTCCCCTCATAACAAATCTTGAAAAGGAATTCAAGCTTCAAGCTTTTTAAGGAATCTGTTGGATGTGTCTTGTCTTGTCTGGTGCACACTGGGGTATGATAATAAACTCTGATCGCTGATACGCAGTCTGAGTGTATGTGCTGACATTTAAGACGCATGTTTTCTCTTTTGTCTTCACCTCGGTCAGGATCTGCAGACGAGCAGGTGATGAGTTTGCTTTTCAGATAAATTCAGGCCTGTGAAAGTCCAGCCTTCTTTCCAAATAAAGAGCTAGTCTCAATCTTTCTTAATTTTTTGAAAGAACAAGAGTTTGTAGATCGCTTCTCTATGAGCATGTTAGTCAGCAATGACAAAAATCACTTGTGACATTTCAACAACAGGATTAGAGTCTGTTTGACAGAAATGCTGCCTGTGACCTTTGACATTTGTATGTGAAACATTGCAGTTGTGTCACAGAAGGACAATGTTACGAGGTGTCGCAGCAGTGAGTAGTGATAATACATTCAGCTTAGAATACTAATAAAGTCATGCTGATTGTTTCAATGAATTATGGAACAAAAAAGCTCTGATGAATTTAAATTCAAAATCTGGGACATAATGACTAAAAAGTAGTTATGAAGCATTCAAAATATCTTTTTCAGTTTTTAGACTTTTCTTTCTACTGTTAGATATATATCTCCCAGCTTAGGTGCAATATTAAATCTGTCATTTCAAAGATGTGTAGATCACACACAAATGTTTACAGTATTACAAGCTGTGCCTCAAAAGGTCAGAGCTAAACCAGTCTGAACTTTCTGTTACTGTACAACACTTACAGTTTGACAAACAGACTTTACTTGGCAAAAAACATGCCAACCAAACTTTTGAAGTATTATTTTCTCGTAGCATTTAAAACTAATGTATATGCTGTAGGCTACTGTACATAACTCTCTTTGTGTCTGTTTTTAATCACCTACAGTAGTAATTAAGGAGCTGATGTCTGGATTGTTTACACTCACATTCAGGCTGGATTTGAGCTTTTGTAAGTACCCTCATGTGCATAATTCCTTCAGTAAATTGGATGCTGTGCTCCACAAACAACACATGTGAATAAACAACACTATCAAAAAATTCATCCCCACCCCCTAATGTGTTCAGCACCGTATTTTGTAGAGTTATGTTCTGCATGAAACGATAGCATGAGTAAAAAAAAAAATCCAGAATAATATTTGGGACCACAATTCAGTCTTATTGGACTTGCAGTATTGCATCAACATGGAAGTTATTATAAAGATTCTTTGACTATAACAAATAAACACTAGGTTTGGCTTATTCCGAAATCCGTCTTTGTATCTGTTCATTCTGCAGATGGTTGTGTTAAGCATGCACCGGGTGATGTGTAATCTCATTACACTGCTGTGATAATAAAGATTAAAAGTCAAACACTTTCCCAGATTAGAGCTGATGAAAGTTTTAAACATTCTGAGAAGACCTCGGGGAGACACTGATGTTGGCAATATGTTTACCTTGAGCTGACTGCCCTCTTTTTAATATTCAACAAATCTCATTTGTAAAGCACACAGGATAGCACCTGTTCTACTCGGTTTAGCAGACTGTTGTCACAAATTACAAGCTTTAAAGGAATATATGTAACATGAACCACTGTTCCCTGTGCAGGAACAGCTTAATGCCCTCAAACATTTAAGAACTTTGAGACTTTAAGCATTAGCTGATACAGAGCAGGTTTGCCCACGAACGACTATTTAAACTAGTATTACGCTCCTAATCCTCTGGATTACAGTTAAGCGACTAATTAGTCTTTTATCCCGAGTATAAGACATATAAAATGTAAATCATGTTTTTAGAAGTTTGGAAGCTTGTCCTCGTGGCTCACGTTGCAGTTTTTTTCTGCTTTACATGAATAAGATATTCAAACTTTCTTGGAAAGTTCCTAGACTATGTAAATCTCCCATGTGTAACAGTTAGTGCAGATAGAAAGCTGTACAGTTTCTCTTAATGTGTGACATAAGAACATTTCATTGACAGATTTTGAAGAAATTGTGTTTTTCCACACACTGTCTGTTATTTCTTGCTCACTCTTAGTGAAAGAGTGATTAATATTTTGACAGCCTCAGTTAACTGTTAACATCAATTCCAGAGGAAAGTTATATCTCAGTGGTGGCTCTTTCAGAGCTCAGAAAACCTAATGGAGTCTCAGTTCAGAGAATTGTTGACAAACAGGAATGTGGGCAATACATCACAGAATGAGTATAAATATTATATATTACTTTATCATCTGTGGTAGGAAGGAGTGATGAACCCCAGCTGTTTTTCAAAGAAGATTCAAATATTTAAAATGTTATTTTTCTTTCCTGTGAATCTTGCATGTGTTGCTTTCAGATTTGATACCTTTTATGATGTCCTACAGGCAAAGCTTTATGAGAGACATGCGTCGCTGTTTAAAGCTTTCTGAACGACAGTCACTTTTAAAAATGACAAAAATGCAAACAAGGAAATGAAGACATTATTTAAGCTTTTCACTTATTAGCTCTCATGAGGTTTTCTCAGACCACAGTGAGCTGTTCACAAGGCCGATGTTGTTCTTGATTACACTGATTGTGTGTAATTGACAGATTTATGGGGCTTGAGTGTCAGCCTGTCCTCTCATGGCGAGGTCAGTTGCTATATTAGGCCTCTCTCAGCACGCCGGACGGGGAAATCAGCTGGCGTGGGGCTTCCCTGCACAGTTTGTTGAAAATCAGCTGTATGTAACCAGAGATGTTAAGAGTCATGCAGACAACACAACTGTTCAGCTCAGAGTTTACAATTAAACTTGAGTATTATTTCATAAAGAGACGAATGCTGCCATGTGAGATTTTATGATGAAATTGTATAAATATTAAGTTGTCAAATCAACAATGTTAATGCAGCTTTTTTTCTGCTTTATTAGGGTTAATCATTTTCTGCTAAGCTGTTTGACAGTCATATCCTGATAGCAATCAGTAAGTTATCTAAATACATTTATTTCAATGTATACACTGAATGTATATCAGCCGTTCAGTGTCTTTCTGTTGTCAGTACAGTCAGAACTTCAGTTCTGCTTCTGAACTGGTTGTTGAAATCTGTTCTTTGTTTTGTAGATGTTGCGTTGAGATTTTTAACCAGCATTTGTATTATTTATTTAATATGATAAACAATGTGTATTTTGAAAAGGGGAAACATCACTGTATGTATTTCTAGATATAATAACTGCTTCATATTCAGTATTACAGAGTGGTTATCTCAGATCTGTTCAAAATCATAAAAGTTATGTTGTTTTAAGACTTTTAAACAGTTGTAGTCTTACAGGACCTCCGTTACAGGACCTCCGTTACAGGACCTCTGTTGTTCCTAACAAATGATAAGAGCTCGAAATATACAGTTTGTTAGGGTTTACATGTTAAATGTAATTTTTTAAATTTCTGTAGGCAATGTATGTTTAAGAGACAGACTACAGGATTCAAATCAAGTGTTTCTGTGTGGAAGACAGCTGAAGTTGACAACAGCGGTCGACTCCCTCAGGACAACATTTTGTGAAAGGAAAAATCTTAACACACGTTACAGGATGCAAACGTGAAATATTACAGGAGTGTATAATCGTGTGCTTTAGCAGAAGATGATATGCATGTGCTGTGCGTGAGTTTAATTAACTGCAGAGAATCAGTTGAAGCCTCTGGCCCTTAAAAATGGAACAGTGAGTCCAGAGTTAGTTTTTTAATTAACACACGTCTCTGTTGCACAGAACTGACGCCCAGCGCCCTGTGCTAAAGTCAACCCTCATGCACTGAACACTAATAAGACATTTCTTCCAACAAACTGAAAATGAAGCGTTTATTGTGTTGAATTACATTTGTTTCTGATCCTAATATCGTCCGTCCGACTTGTTTTCTTTTTGTATAGTGTGTCGGTCTGTGTCTGACCTGTTCATGTATTCTGTCTGTCTAATAAGCAACGGTGTTGAGTTTCATGTCTGCCTAACACTTTCTTTGTGGGCTCATTGGCAGGATAATGATGAATTATTTATAATTCTCCAGGGATTTCTTCAGACGTGAAAGTCTTACCACAGTGTTCATCAGATGTATGTGACAGGATTTAAATCATAGATATCATGTAGGTCACATTATGTTTTATTAACATCTGTACTTGTGAAGTCTCTTTAAATAAGTCATATTTGATAAATATTTGCAGATTTTTGTTCAAATCTATTGATTCAATGGGGTGAATCTCACAAAATAACAACCAGGTTATATTTCACTTAATTTCTTTTTAAATACTTTAGTTAAAAAATAAGCTTGTTTTAAAAACGTTTTTTTCCCTTGTAATTCCTTGTAGTTTAAGCACTTTATTAAACAATTCTAATATCAACAGTACAAAATGTCTAATATACTAATTAATGCACGTTACATTTTGTATGTTACTGTGATATTTTATAATGTGCATTATAGTAATAAAGGATAAAATGTACTTTATTATGATAAAAATAATGCCACAATGCAAGAAATGAAATTTTCAATATTTAGTTTGATTTTAGGGTGAAATATGACCTCAATTTTTCTTTTCTTGACAGATTCACTAACTTCAAATCTGTCTGTGTCCAGACCTCACAGAAGTCCACAGTGCTCTGCTAATGCTAAACATCACAAATCACTTCTGAGGCCTGTAAGTCTCATATCTGTTCAGTCTTTGACTTCATCCTCTTGCACAGATTTCTGCTCCTGTACGTCACTAATGCAAGAGCTCAAATTAATTTCAGCCTTCCAAACATTTGGCAGTTAGTTATACATGCAAAAATACTGAATAATGCACAAATGGTGCAATTCAAACCCCTGAATTTGTTAAATAACTTAAATCAATAATATTTTCTTACGGTTCTTCGGAGCGAGAGATATCGCACTTATTTACATTAATAAACAATGACAACTTAATTGATTACGTGGCGTTTTATACACTTCACAGTGCTTGAACTTAACCAATGGAAGCGTTTAGCGTACATGATTGGAAATAAGAAACAGGTTTGTTCATCTATTGTGCTAGTTAATCAGTCTTGCATGAGTTATGAATTATGTATGATCATTTACAGTTGATGGAAGCTGAATAAACACATTTTACATACGCATTCATTTTTATTCATCTAGAAAAAAATAAGTATAAAAACAAGGAGAGTAATTTCAGTGTGAGTAATGACACTGTCAGAAAAAAACATGTGGTTGTACTGTTTACCTGTTCTCTGCTTTGTCTTTTACACATACCAGTATTAACAAACATACAACATAATACATACCTGTATTAAATACAGCTGATAATATATGAGCCAACTGCCTCATTACAAAATCATAGATTTTGAAATCAAATAGACCTATTGAAATGATTTTTCACAGCTAGTCAAATATTACTCGCTTTATCACAGTAACCCTGTTATCAGACTCCTTTGCTCCCTGAATAAACCATGTAATTCTGCATTTCTACAGTGGTGTCAGTAACTAAATACATTTTTGTGTAAACAGGAAATAGTTTGTCATTCCAAGGAAAACCGGAAGTGATGTCACAGGGAGGACCCCCGCAGATGAACTCTTAAAGATCAGAAGGTCTCCTCACCTCAGCAGGGAAGCGTTCATGCGAATGATCCTCATTTTATCATCTTTAAAGGGGTGAAACTTGAACATTAATTGCCCACATCAACATTGATTATGTTCCACAACATGGTCCTGAGCGTTTGACTTCACGAAGAAATGAGAAATCAGACACTCAGTTCACGTGGACATAGCTCTGAAACACGTGTTCAGAAGTTCTTACATTAATCCAGAGTCACCCAGAAACAGATGAGCCAGAAATTGTTCATCCCATTGGCCAATAAAAGTCTACAGCAACAGTATTTTACTGTATTTTGCATTAAAAGTCAAAGATAAATGTTTCTGCTAGAGAAAAAAGGAATTCAAATTCAAACATATTTACAATAAGTTATTTGTTTTATGATTTACAGACGGATGGATGAAAACTCAACAGTTTGTGGGTTCTGTCAAGCATTGGGTCGAGTGGCAGATTTCTACTGGAAAGAACCTGCATCAAAGATCAAAGACAACACCAGTAATTCATGTCTGAAGAGTTTGTCTTTAGATGGCAGTACAGCTGTATTGCAGGGGATTTCAAATGTCATTAGAACAGAGCTAGTCCTGAGTTTTCAAGACCTAGTTCTGTCCGGATCCATTTAATCCAAACATTAGCCACATTTTTGGCCTTGAGTTCAAACAAATATTACCTTAAATAAGGGAGGGATATGAGTCTTGATCTTTAATACATAAAAAACAACGACGTCTTTGAAAGGTGCATAAAAAATCTAAGGTAAGACTGGAGGAAGTTGAAAGAGGAGGAAGATGAGATATTACCAGTGGTGATTCTAAGAGACGTGTCAAATTAGTATCACATTTCAATATGATTTGATGTGCTTCAGATGTGGACCTCATACTTATTACTTTCTTTTCAAGTGATTTAAGGCGAGGTTACAAACTCAACTATATGACATTATAAAGCTAAACTATTTCTGCTTTGATGCTCATTATCAGCCTGTTATCTCTTAAAAATAAATCATATTTTCGCTGTATGGTAAAGGGACCATCACTCTTATCATTCATGTCGTGCGTGTGTGCGTACGCGTGCGTGTGTGCGTGTGCGCGTGTGTGCGCGTGCGTGCGTGCATGTGTGTGTGAGAGAGAGAGAGAGAGAGAGAGAAGGTTTAAGTCCTGCTGCATACATGATAACTCTTGCAGAAAAGTCCAAATGTGTAAAAATAAAAACAGCATACAGCTTTTGTGTTCAGCACACCATGTGAACATTTTAAGAGAAAACAGCTGCTTTGTTGCTTGGCTTTCTTTCAGCGCCTGACGGAGGAAGTCCAGAGCTTTCTCCGGGTCTGAAACCCATTGCTTGTGCTAACTCAGGGCATGTGATCCAGTCAATGGTCCAGTCAATCTCTTTACTCTGAAACTCTTTAAACAGCTCAAGACTGCTCAGCAGAAAGTGGCATATTGCCTGTTTTTCTGACTCAGAGGTCTCTGACCGCCCGGTTCTGATTGTGCTGTAATAGTTCTGTTTGTCGGATCAGACAAATTAATTCATGAATTTTCTGATTCACTACCGTGAGTTTAAACGCATGTGACAGGATGTGAAATTCATATAATTATCACCCCGGAAATCGTGTTCATATTTTGTATGGCCGTTACATGTGAATTATTTATTTATGTGGATTTATTTATGTGGACATGTGGATTATTTATTATCTGTTGAATCTGAATAATATGCCACTTTAGAATTTGTGTTTTATCAAGGATAAATGAGTGAATGAGTGAGTGAGTGAGTGAGTGAGTGAGTGAATGAGCGAGCGAGTGAGTGCGTGAGTGAGTGCGTGCGTGCGCGTGAGAGAGAGAGAGAGAGAGAGCGAGCGAGTGTGGAGTGAGTGAGTGAGTGAGTGAGTGAGTGAGTGAGTGAGTGAATGAGCGAGCGAGCGAGTGAGTAAGTGAGTGAATGAGTGAGTGAGTGAGTGAGTGAGTGAGGGGTGGGGGGCTAGTATCTGTTGTGGTGTGTTAGGATCACAAGACATATTAATGCCAAACAACGTACAACGAATGAATATCTAAAATATGCTGATCAGAATATCTGAGAAAAACTCTTTTTCATGCATAATTCAGCAATGAAAACACATTTATGTAAATCCAGAGAGATAATGTGGCAAAAGCAAATGCTAATTTACCTTCTGACAATATATCTGTGAAAATGATGAGTTGGCTGTGGTTACGAGGCGAGATGTCACGGGGAATCAAGGGGAAAGTAAGTAAGTAAGTGTATGATCAAGGGGTGTGTGATGAATTCGTATGGAGTCGAGCCGTGTTTGATATCAGGGCTGGAAAATTAGGCTGCTGGTATCATGTTTGCAGGAAATCAATATTTACAGAGACCTCAGATCCTGAAGACAGCTGAGAATAAACTGATACACACAGTGACACTCGAGTATCTGAGACACATTTGTGAATTGCCTGTAAATTGAGGGTTACAGCTCATGAATTATTTTTGACATGAACATATTAGTGTCTGATTGATGTATGTTGAATGTATGTTTGGTTTTCTCATGTGACAGATTTTGTAGTCGTGTCTGATGCTTGTTAAGCGTGTGGACACACAGGTATAAAAATGTCCTTTACTAGTGAGCTAGAATCTGTCAGATATTGTTGTAATAATGATGGTTGTCAACAGAAGCGGAGAATATTTGACCTTGTGTTTGTGTTTCTTCTTATCACAAAACAGTTTCTACACAAATCAGTGAGATATAATTAAAAGAGTTCTTGTGTGTTCTGGACTCTTAATGGCTGTTTTGTTATTATTATTTGGTCCAAATAATAATAACAATGTATATTTATGTGCATTTATATGTATATTTATGTGCATTTTTCCATTTGATGATACAGTATAAATATAGAATAAATGCAGTCAGAAATGACTCATGGGCTGTCAGTATTGCACCATCTTCACCTTCCACCCCGTGAGCATCAGATTCTCTTGTGTGTTGAGATGAACTGGTCTATGGATGTTGCTGTGAACACCACGGATGTCCCACCAGCATCATTATTACAAAGCTAATAACAGTTGATATGTTAATTAAGACCTGAAGCTTCATCTGCTGAGCTCCTCTAAACTGTTTTTCTTGAACCAGTGCCAGAACCCTGTGAGGAACGTCCCACACGTCACAGGACAGAGAGCTTCATCCTTCTGTCTGTGCTGTCACTGACTCTCACTCAGTGACTTTTACTGCAGCAGAAAGACGTTTCACCAGTGTGTGCATTATGATAACTGGGTGAGTGTGTGCGTTTATATATATGTGAGTGAGTGTGTGTGTGCGTTTATATATATGTGAGTGTGTGTGTGCGTTTATATATATGTGAGTGAGTGTGTGTGTGCGTTTATATATATGTGAGTGAGTGTGTGTGTGCGCGTTTATATATACGTGAGTGAGTGTGTGTGTGCGTTTATATATATGTGAGTGAGTGTGTGTGTGTGTGCGTTTATATATACGTGAGTGAGTGAGTGTGTGCGTTTATATATATGTGAGTGAGTGTGTGTGTGCGTTTATATATATGTGAGTGTGTGCGTTTATATATATGTGAGTGAGTGAGTGTGTGCGTTTATATATACGTNATATGTGAGTGAGTGTGTGTGTGCGCGTTTATATGTGAGTGAGTGAGTGAGTGTGTGCGTTTATATATATGTGAGTGAGTGTGTGCGTTTATATATATGTGAGTGAGTGTGTGTGTGTGCGTTTATATATATGTAAGTGAGTGAGTGTGTGCGTTTATATATATGTGAGTGAGTGTGTGTGTGCGTTTATATATATGTGAGTGAGGAAGTGTGTGCGTTTATATATATGTGAGTGAGGAAGTGTGTGGTTTTATAAACCACAATAGTTGTGGTTTATAAAATGTGTAAATGTAAATTAATCATATTATGAATTCTGTTCTGATTCTGCAGTGTTTAAAATGAGTCTTTATTCTTTAGAGTATCACACGTTAAACTCCTTTCATCAAAACATTTAAAAGCAGAAAATAAAAGACAAAGAAATGCTCTGAAATCGATGACTGGAGTGTTTTGATCAGATGTTTGTGGAGGGTTTATCAGAAACAGTGCAGATCCTGCAGAATACCAGCGTTTTTCACTCACAGCTTCTTTCAGACATGCTGTGATAGGACTGCAGTGCTTTTGATAAAACTTGCATATCATTTCATACTTGTTAATTTCTGGAGCTCTTTGGTTGACATGATGACAGCCATTCTGAGTTTTCAAACAAGGGAACTTGAGATGTAATGAAAGTACATCAGAAACACATCTAGAGGGTGATGTTTTGGATGGTGGTTTATGGAAGGGTCTGGATGTGATCTGATGAGGTGTGAATATTTCAACACTCATAAGAAACACTAATGACTTTTATCCTGCAACATTGAAATGTCACTCTTGTGTCATGTTTAAACTCTGCTGTGGCTCTCAGAGATCTCCTTCAGGTCTCTGATCCTGAACTTTAAAACCTGAACTGATAACTGATCTGTTGTTTCCTCATTCTTGTGTTGTTTGAAACCTGGATGATTTCTGTCTTCGGTATTTTTGTTTTGCAGATATTTAAAGCTTTTTTGCAGATACTGAAATAGAACCCAAACTGTTACTGTCAGACTTAAAAAATGCACCAGAAATGTGGTCCAGTCTTCTTGTACTCCAGTTCTAAACTGGCAATATTTTCTGAACCAGTGGTTGAGAAAAGGCAGTTTGTTCTGCATTACACCATACAGAAGCTCTTAGACTTCACACATTCAGCATCAGTGGATGTAGTTCAGTGGTTATTGTTAAGGGCTCAGAAATATCAGTAATAATATTCTAGTATAATTTAAATAGAGTAACACACATGTTGGGATACAGGATAATACCAGGAGAAGTTTTCTGAGGTCCAGGATGACAGACACAGAGGTGATATTCCCTCATGGGACTGTCTGAGATATGTTCAGCTGACTGCTGTACATCTTTATTTGCTAATGTTCCGTGGAAAATTGTATCCAGTACAGTTGAGTGGATCTTGTAGACTTTATATTTCTCACCTTAATGCACTTCACATCTTGGGAATCAAATACGTTTTCACTTATACCAGTAAACCTCTCAATTTCGTCAGATTTCCATTCTCACTTCAGAAAATCAATCCCTCTCTGTATATGTACAGTTTGTTTCAGAAGGAAATATGTATGTATGAGTGTAATCTGAGGGATATACATCCATGTGTGTGTACAGCCTTCCACTCAGTCTCTCTCTCTCTCTCTGTCTTTCTTTCTCACTCCCATTGTTTCACTATTATATATTTATTAAAAACTGGAGTGAGAATTAACATTTGGCATTTGTTTGTGTACAAAATGGCAAAAACATACCTGAATGAATAAAAGTTGAAGAATAACATGTTAACGTGTATCAGAAAGAGATCTGATCCTCTCAGAACATCCAGGTCTGTTGAATGACAGCCGTTCCTGTCGAGTGCTGATACTGCAAACAGTTTTATTTAGATTATTGTGTAATGTGACACAGACAAGATTTCGAGTTCCCTTTCTGATTTAAATCAACCGACCTGCTGTAACCTGCTGAAATTCTGTGCCCTAAAATATAATGTGCCTCCAGTTCTCACGGTGTCTTTGGCCTTCTGCCGGTCTCATGATTGTTTGAAGGCCCTGGACAGTGAGTGAGGCATCTGGATGAGCAGTCACACCCTTCCCTGCTTCTCTAAAAATTAAAATTCTGTCATCAGTATTTAATTCATGACCGCAGTAGATCTATTCCTCACATGAAAAGTCTTCAGAAAACTGAATGCGTGAAGTTCCAGTGTTTGTTTAGGTCTACAGCCGGACATTTCTGTGACCAGTGAAATGAACTGCCAACAATCAACAGTTTTGTCACAGACTCTGTTGTAGACTTTTATTGCTTGTATTGTCATCATATTATTGAATCTGTCTCTACTCAGGACCCTCCATGTGTTCCTGACAATGAGAAGCAGACAGGCTGTAATTTGCCTTCAAACCGATTGTCATTGTTTTCCTGGTTATGTGTCTCTGATGTGTATTGTGCAAACACGGCTTTTGATATGCTTATTATGCGGGAAGATAGCGTTTTTCCGCTTTCCTTTTCCTCAAGTCGTGCCTCAGATCTTCTGGTTTGACTGACTTTCTTCTTTATGTAAACAGACGTGACGTTTAGCAGAAAACCATTTCTCAGATGTTTCTCTTTCATAGCTCAGAGTACGAGACTAAAGCTGTGTTCACGCTTTATTTGAATTTAATCTGGTTTGAAGCAGAGGTATCTGATTACATCATTCATCAACAACATGAGTAGCAGTAACAGGTGTTGATACTCTGTGTTCTGGGTATTAGATTAATGTATACAGTAGCTTAGTCTGGTGTTTCTCAACCAGAGGACCAAAAGAAGAGAAACAGGTTGTGATCCGCTGAATTAGATGAGAAAGAATTTGATGAGAAATTCAAGTCAACAATTCAAAAATCATATTTAACCAGTCAGCCTTTATTTTGTGGCCCCGACATGCCTAATTATGAATGTATACTTACTGTAATTGGTTCCCCAAAGCTGCATGAAAATTAGGCAGTGAACTTTAAACATGTCGTTCCAGGTAGCTGCAGAGCCATGAAGTACAAACCAGGACTGAGGGATGGAAAGGTCTTGAATTCCTTAATAGATCCTCATCCTGTGTGGATGGTTCTTAAAGTGGAGCTTCTTTGCCTCATTGGAAATCAGTGTGAGCTCACCAGAGTCTTTTCTCTCAGGAGAAACGAAAGACTTCAGTGTAAGTGATATTAAAGAGATCCCATTTTATATTTTTCCTCCCCACAGGCACAGAGTAACTGGAACAACTACATTTCCTTACAGCGGCAACATTAGTGGAATGCAGTTTTAGCAATTTAGCTTAAAAAGCGAAGTAAAGGCCTCATAAACCTTTTCATTTATTTCTCAGACAGCGTCTGAGGCCTCTCAGAGGAGAATGTGTTATTCACGGGCTATTTTTAGAGATGAATACATGCAATATTAAAACAAGGTCCCAGATTCAATTCAATTTGCCAACACGCCGCGTGTACATAACAATATAAATTGGATTGCCAGTCCCGAGTCACTGAAAGTGAGACAGAAGCTGTTGTAGAGGACAAGAGACGAGAGAGAGCGATGAGCACTGAGACAATAATCAATCATGAAGCACAGAGAGACAGTGAGCCAAAACGGCGTGTGCTAAAGGACGGTGAGAAATGGTGGGAAATCTGACAGCTGTATAAATTAATCAGAGATTAGAGGAGGATGTAAAAATCACGGTTGGTGGCCAATGATCTCTCTTGACCCTCAAATGAAGTAACTTCTCTGTGACATCATCGTTTTAGTCGAGCCCGTGAAAAGACACGGTCATGTGTTGCACAAGTGATAAATGGACCTCAATTATAAGCCATTTTTTGCTTCCTGCCCACTTTTATGAAGGCAATCACGTTCTGTTAAATGACTGTCCAATTTATCTAGGCACCTGTGCAAAGCAGAAGTGGATGAAAGCATCGCAGACGCTCAGACTCGCCATTCTTCACTGTTCCCTCAGTGTTCATCAATTATTTAACAGTGAATAGTGTCATTTCGTGAATAAAGAAGGAGTTTGTGAACAATGCTGTTCTGACTGCAGTTGTAATGGGAATGAATCTGACACTCTGCTGTCAGTCAAAACTGCTGCTGTCAATCATAGATTCATTTCTGCCAGAAACACACAATATGTCATATTAGGAGAATCTGTATCTTTTCTACAGCCACTTTCAGCAGATGTTGGTGTCCTTCTGCAGCCTTGCTGGCCTGGAATCTCATATTGCATGTAGCATCTGTAAAGTACAGTTTTGTTGTCTCTTGATGTTTCTCAAAGGTTTTAAGTCTGAGATTGTGACACATTGTACTGTGGTGCTCACATGGGTAACTGAGGTTTGAATCTTTATGTCTTCTAACTTCCTGTCACTCTTCACTTTGATGGCAGCTGTCATGTCATGTTAATAGTCTTTCACAGAGGTCAGTAGCAGGACGGGAGTTCTCCGAGTGTAACGAGCTGTATTTAAAATGCACCTGCCTCTCCCGGTACATGTCTAGTGAAGATGCCCAGGACGTTCTGTTACTGCACTTTATAAACTTCTTTCCCTCTCACCTACTGAGGTTCATTTACACAGACTTTGCCAGCAGTGTGACTGGTCGTGCGTGTGGGATTAGACGGGTGATGAGGCTTCAGGCTAGAACTTCTGTTTAAAGGATTGACTAAAGCATAAACAGGATATGGGACGTGTATATGCTGGAGCTGTAAAACTTTTCTCAAAGACTTCTGTATTTGCATTTCTCAGACCTGACAGAGCTTCTGCAGTCTCCTCCAGCACAGCCCCCTGCGGTGTCTCACAAAACAAACTGCTTGTACTCTAGGATGCGATGATTCTGTCCCCAGCCAGCGTTAGCGTGACATCTTGCACTTACTGTATGTTATATGAGAATAAAACTTTTATTGACACTCAGCAGGCTGAAGTAACAGTGATACATTGTTCTGTAATTCTATTGCAAAGCACAAAAGGTGTTTCCCTCAACAAAAGAAGATGAAGTGTATGTTATTATGATTATGCTAAACCCACTCAGAAAGAAACTATCGGGAGGGTTTCATTCTGTATATTGACACGCTTTCCTTTATCCTGTATTTGATGGTTCAGAATGAAAGCAGAAAGCCTTTAACTCAGTTTATTCAAGGCAAGAGAATCATATGAATAAACAAATGTATTTGTGAAAGTTGCCATTTTTGGTTAACAATAATGAAGTTCAAATTTTTCAAACATAATTGTTAGTTATTGTGCTATAAAATAACACTGGCACAGTGTGTATTGGAACTGACTTGGGCGTGTGTGAGGTTAAGAATAGTTTAAATGTACTTTTTGTAGTTGTTGTTCTAGTTTTATTAAAATCAGTTTTATTATTCTAATATTATAGGAAAGGATATCTCTCAATCACAGAAGAGACAGAAGGTAACATGATGAGCTGAGACTGACGCCCACATGAGCACTTTACTTCTCACTTCAGTCTCCTGAGAGACTGTTGTGTTTGCCTCACCCGCGCACAGAACAAATCTGACACTTAACCAAACACGATTAAAGGGACTTTGTTGATTATGATTAACTAACTAGAGGATAGGAACATTTTTTGTTGTTGTCTCTGTAGCAGATGGTAAAATTAAACTAGTGGCAAACTGTCAGACATCAAAGAATTAGCTATAGCGTAATATATTTCCTCTTCATATTTAATATCATTAAGCAGTCATAATAAGGCAGAATGCGTTCAGCCCCTCCCTTCTGCTGTGGTGTTGGTAAGCGGTGTTGCTGTGGTAACTCAGGTGTGTTTGGGTTTATCTGCACTGATCAGAAACACAATTTGCTTGTGCTCATTCATATTAAAGTGGGTTTGAGAATTCATTTATATACATTAACTCTATAGCTTCTTGACATTAATGGATGTCCTTCATTATTAGATGAGTGGTTTTACAGTGTGTGTTTCACTCACAATGCATCTCTAACCAAAACTGGACAAAAAACCTCTTAGAGTGATTGATGGAAACTTTTGAGATTGCTCTGGGTGCTTTTGCAGAGATGATGGTAAAATCAGCCAAAAAGCTGAACAATTCTCTGCTTTTTTTTGTTTTTTTTTGCCATCACTTAATTTCTAGCCGTCATCTTTTTGGATCTCCTTCCAAATGGAGAGAATCAGTATGGATCTTCTGTTGATTTCTGTAGTTTATTTAGGCATGCAAATTAGAATCAGCTTTCAGACATTCTGACTCTACTCAGTGATTATTAATAATGGTGTTTAATTTCTTAAAGCATGTATAATGTATAATGCAAACTTCTAGAAGGTGGAAAAGCAAACAAAAAACAAATTGTTGAAAACTCATCTGCTTACTTTATTACTTTAGTGGGTTTTTGTTTGATTCTAGACTTTTTAGACGAACCCAAAGACACTCACACTTCTTTTACACATTGTGTCACATATTGCACAGAAAAAATGGCCGAATCAAGAAGCTTCTACTATTGATTTTGTTGTTTGTTTTAGTAGCATAAAAATGCTTTTCCCCCAGTGGCAAAAATAAAATGAATTGCTCTCAAGCTGAGCAGTGATTTGTAAAAATGTTATTGGATGAGGAATGCGTACCAGGGGACAGATTGCATGCGAGACAGACACGATGTCATAACTCTCTTCCTGGTTTTGGCAGGCTGATGGTGACAGCTGCTGGGTTCAGTGGGTCAAACTCGCTCTGACCACCCATCACTCTCTCCCGTGTGGGTGGTCATATCTTGCTGGAATTAAAGCGTAATTGAGAATAATGAATGTTTAATATTATAGAGGGGACAATGTAACCACTGTCCTCACTGTCAAAATGATGCAGTGCCGCCCATGTATATTCATCAGATCCTCACCAACAGAGATCTGAGTCGTGTATGTACAACCAGTACAGGTGACGGACTTATTATCCTGCTGTGTCTTTGAGAAGACAGACGACTTGTCCTCTTGATGAATACACACTGTCTGATTCAATGCATGTCATTCAAATACTCAGAAACATCAGCTTTTGGGGGTATTGTCATATGCTAAGATGTTTAGTGGTGTAGTGGTCCCAGTAAGAACTTCAGAAGTTCATAGCAACATCATGTGAGCAATCAGTCGTGTCTCTATGACAGTAAATCTTTACATTTATTCACTTAGCAGTTGCTTTATTAAAAGTGACCAGCCACTTGCAGGCAACCGGTTAGTGCATCAAAACAGTTTTACATTATGAGAAAGTTGAGGGACGGTTTAGATGAAGGTGGCGTTTCTTACCCTGGCTGAGATTGTCAGACACAAATACAAGCTGAGATTGTGAGGTAAGCAGAAACAACTGAAAAGCAGAAGAAGACAGCGGGATCAGATAATGACTTGTGCTGTACAGTATGTGAGCACTGCAGTATGCAGCTCTACAGAATAGTTGTGGTTAAAATTGAAGCACATGTTGTTCTAAGATGTTTTCAGAGGGCAAAAAATCATAAAGATGTTTTCTAAAAGTTGGACAGACATAGAGTGACAGAGGAGGAGAAAAGCTGTCAAATATTGCTGTACAGCATCACAAAAGCTTTAAGCCAGAAGCTAAGCGCTGGATAGACACTGTTCTTTTTCTCCGAAAACAATCTCCTTCACAAATGTACAATTATTTTCTCCAAACCGCCAGCTGCTGCAGTTAAAGACAGTAAACAACAAGAGCTGTAGCTGTGTATTTTTTGCTGTTTTAAAAGGCTTGTTGCTCAGACCGTTTTCATAGTCTTTTTATTTGAAGGTAACTGCTGGCTGTTATTGTCATTTGTAGCAATATGACAACTCCAGCCTCAATTTAGCCCATGGCTTTAGTGAATAATGTGCAGGTCTTGTATTCTTTTTTCACCAGCAAAAGTTTTCTCTCTCTCTCCATTTTTTCCTGCACAAGCAGTCTAAACGTTTTCAGGTCTTCAGATTTTATTAAACCATTAAAAGTTTTTTTTCTCCAAACTTCTTAGAGCAAGAAGTTTGTGAATTATAGTTTGTGAGACGTGTGTCACCAAAAGTGGCTTAAAATGCCCCCGAAAGAGAGTTTAAAAGCTGCTGTGTGAACCGAAGCTGCTGAGTTCAGGTAATGTGACAGTACCGACTCTGTACAGACACCCAATGCAAGCAGCAGATGATTCATATTGGCAAGATATCAATGCTGTTTCTAACTGTGACCAGCCATTGAATCATTTGACATTTAATGTTCCCTAATAGATTTCCCTGATCTATTCCATTACTACCAGGAGCTCCAGTTGTGTGTCTGCGCTTTCACAGAAAAACACATTTTGTCATTTCTGGATTATTGTGACCTGGTGGCAAAAGACAAAAAAATAATGCTGTTTATAGCTGTTAGAGTTTTTAGTCATTGCAGATGTGAATGGAAATGAGGTGACTTGTTTTCCAGCAGCCTGCTGTTATTCCAAACTAATCCAGTGATTCAAACAATTCCCACAAAACTAAATTACTCCATAATATCACTGTAAACTGATTCTTAGTTCAGTTTTATTCTGTTATTTTAAACTAATCTGACGCAAGTTAAAACTTGCTTTACATGTAAACTTTACATGTACTTTACACTTTACATGTTTGTAATTGTTCTTCTTATGGGAATAACTATATCTCAGTTGTGTCTTCAAGGCCCAAAGCAGCTGGAGAAATCTCAGCAACGCTCACATTTGCTGAGATGAATGTCAAGTTTTCAATCAAATGAACTCGATTCAAAGCACAAATTCTTCCAAGACCAAATTACCTGACCTTTGCCAACTGTATTAATTTTACACCTCTGTCTTAGAATAAAAATAGACATGAAGAAGACAATTGTTGAAGTACGGTAGAAGTACAAACTTCATACTTGAAACAAAATATTACCTCAAACTCTATTAAGTCCCCTGAGCTCTGAAAGACCAATACATTTTCCTCTGAGATTATAAAGTGTTGCGCAGACTTTTGTGTCACAGTGTGTTTGATAGTGTCTCATAAAATCTCACTGAGCTCATGACAGATCTATTTTTCACCAGTTACCTGAAAAGCACACCTTCCCTTGACTGTGAGCATTGTTATAAATAGTCAGGAAGCCCTACAAAACACTGACACAGACGAAATGTTCAGGCAGAAGAAGAATTGTCAATGCTAGCTCACACAGACAGCTTGTTGCTTGGGAAAGAGGGACAACACAAGCTGAGAAAAATCACTGGGCTGTTGTCAGAGCAACACTGATATGACATGTCTCTAGTCAGCCAGGTGAGAGGCCGTTAGCGTTGAAGGCCATGTTAACCTGTGGCTTCCCTCTGTTTGACATAGCAGAGGTGACATAAATCAGCTGAACTCATATGCATAAGGTGTCATTGTTACTGTATCTTCTTCTGACTATGTGACAGCTGAGCAGGAACATCTTGTGAGGTGAACGAGGTTGTGAAACTGACTCATCTGGGAGCTGTTGACTCACCTCTGAGCTAGTTGCTGGTTGTCTTGTGGTACTGGGCAAGTTTGCCTAGTTTGTGCATCGTCAAACTGGTCTTAATAAAGCAACATTATGCAACATGGTCTGACTAATCTGCCAAAACATTTACTCTATACGTTGTGAATACGTTAGTGTTATACACCATGATAAGTCAGAGGTTTTTGTATTTGTACTAAGCTGTGCTACATCACCTCGTCCAGAGAGAAATCTCGTTGGTCTAAAATCCCACTCTTCATAACTCATAACTACATAGCTTGCATCAGGTTTAAAGATATGATATATATGTTAGATATGTTTAGACTGATTAATACTGTATTTGAACAGCAACAGTCACATCTAAATGCATTGCATCAGAAACACATGAATTCTAAACAGCTTTTTTAACCGCTGTAAGACAGATGTTTCATATTACAGTGTATAAACTTGAGAGATGTTGTCATGGGCATGAGAAACAGAATGCAGCCCTGAAACTTTGTCACTGAATTATATTTCAGCAGGCGTGCAGGGCTGTTCATCTGGGATTTGACTAAATGCTGCAATGGTTTCTGGGTAGAGGAATAGGATTTCTCTGTAGTAATATTTCTGTGTTTATCTCTCTTCAGGGGAACTCGAGGTTTGTGAAGGAAATGCCCTTAAATGGAAAATCACTGACAGGTAATGAGTTTGCAGTATGTTTGATCGGAATGTATTTTCTTTGCATATGAAATGTGAAATATCACTTTTCACAGTCACACTCCTGGATATTTATTCCATTCTAACCTTTCACAATAACTGAGGAAATGGGGCAGATTTCCAAGTTTATCCGTTTCCCTGTGAATGAATGTCAAAGCTGCTTCTGAACGGAAAAATAAATAGTTATTAAAATAATATTATAATAATATTTCCTCCAACTAATACATATGACCTATACAGCAAAATATTATATAAATATGAATATTTTTGAAATATGTACGAATTACATTTTCTTACAATTACATCTTATTTATAAAAATATGACAAAGGGGAAATTTGCAGTGAGATCACACATCTTAAAATGAAGGAATCTGTCCAAAACTTTGTTTCGCATCCCATAATTCCTGTCTCTTGATCAATAGTGCCCATCTGTTGTCCTGTACGAGAGCGTTTCCATATTTGATGTCAGGACACAGGAAAGATGATCATGATAGATGACATGAATTCCTCTGTGATATTAATCAATATGGCTAGCATAAATCTCCTAGAATGATTTATTGATGAGATTGATTGAATAATAAAGTGAAAGCAGGAATACAGTTCTGCAGTGATTAGATGCTCCTGGATTCACTGATTTTGCTTTGATCTTCAGCATCTGTAAATATGTTGAGATGAAAGAAATTACTGTGAAAGAAAATGCTACATTTCTACAGGAACATTTCTGGCACCAATTAACTGTTTGTTACAGAAATTAAAATACTGCTTTGATCAACCTGTATCTGCTGCTTCTGTGAAAATTACGTCTACCAGCAATAAAGAACTGAGAGAAACTGCAGGT
The DNA here is from genome assembly GCA_036877625.1 of Ambastaia sidthimunki. Classification (NCBI taxonomy): domain Eukaryota; kingdom Metazoa; phylum Chordata; class Actinopteri; order Cypriniformes; family Botiidae; genus Ambastaia; species Ambastaia sidthimunki. The sequence goes on along the minus strand of JAZGTK010000129.1, from coordinate 26,232 downwards.
TCGATACAGTAGGGAATATGAATTAACCGGCTGTATCTTGTGACCTGAGCTGTGGATTAATTTATAGGATCAATAAATAAGCAGATGATAATGAAAGTTATTTGATAAATGATAAATCAATTTGATTGGAGCGATTTCATCGTGAGAAGTCAGTCAGCAGGTTTCGTGCATGTAGATGATGGTGCTGATGCTGCAGGAGGTCATCCATCACAACTGTATCACTGATAACATCTCAGAAGATCCAGGACGACTGTCCCTGTCAGTTAATCATGTTCTTTTACATACAACAGCTTTGAGAAATAACGACTCGCATACATGTCAAGAAAATCCCATACAGTGAGGAATCTAAGCTACAGGATATGCTGTTTTGATTTTGGCCTTTAACATCCACCAAGAATAACATAAAAAATTACCCACAATACTTTAGCATAGTGGCCAAGAGTTTAAAATGAGCACAGATTAGTTTATTTATACTTATTTATATATAACAAGCATTAAAGCTGTGCTTTTCATTTATTATTTTCACTGTCGTGTTTACTATGATGTTCTCTACTCTTGATACGTTACCACTTCATCCCAAATGCATTTCACTGAATTATCAGTTATTTCAAACAGCCTTTTTTACTTCTAATGAAATGATGATGCCTGTAAAGATGGCAGTACAATGACATAAAGACAAATCACAGCTAATCTTGGAGTATGTTGAAGTATGATGAGTGGCTCTCATTCAGTGTTTTCTTCCTGTAACTAAGAGATATTTAGTCACTATAAAGAAAAGCACAAGCACATGAAAATTCTGTCATTCTCAATCAATGATCAGGTGCAGAAAAGTTATGAATCCAGCCTGAGTAAGCCGAGATCTTGTCAGAAAAATGTGCACTAGACTTCAGTGTGTGTGGGGAACAGCCTCAGGATGAAATATCAGCAGGACTGGAGCAGAACAGCAAGACACTGAACACAAATAACAACTGCAGCTCTCAGTGTCTCTGTTAAATGGCCAGACATGCGTCTCATGGTTTTGCTTCTGTTGCAGTCAGACCGATGGCAGTCTGTATTCCCATAATGTTTAATGACAGGTGCTGAAGGGACAGCCCAAATTATATCCCCAGTGCAAATGAATGTTTAATGGGTTCTGCCCTCGAGTGAGAATAAAGAAAGTTCTTCTGTAGCCGGAGGTTGACTGAGACAGACAGTCTTGATCAGAAGAGCTGATGATATTATACAGTCAGAGGCCCGATGTCACCTGCCTGAGAAAAGCTGAATCAGATGTTATGAGTGTTTATATTCTATAGATTAAATTAAGATGTCCAATAACAAAATAAGGCAAAATAATAAGTGCAAATGTTGCTAATTTGCCTGAAAACCGGTAAATAATAAATCTGTATTTTATTTATTTATTCAAGGTTTTATGTATTTACAGTCAACATGTGGTCCATACATACATATATACTATTTATATACATATCTGCAGTATATGTTCACAGGCATTCTACAGTAAGGAAGCTCAGTGCAGTAGACAGTCAGATTCCTGTCTGTGACCCTGTGTAGGTGTGCTATACATTGTGTAATTTAATAGCATATTTTTATGTTACAGGCTCTAACTCTGGCATATTTGTCTCACTGTATGGCTTCACTAAACTATTACACAAGAAATTGAAAAAAAGGAAGTCAATTATGTGCTACATGGGTCGAACGTCAAAAGTGTAGAATGTAGAAGTGGTGCTAAAAATAAAAAAACACATGAAAACTAGAATTGTGTTCAATCTGTTCCTGCCATATTAGCATTTCCTGATATTCCATGAAGCAGCAGGGGCAACAACTTACACTTCAAAACCGCCCACAACAACAAATCAAGAGAAATCTGTTCATTCAGAGAATCTCTCATCACATCCCTCATTCAACACATGCAGGTGTCCCATCCCTCAATTCCTCTTCAACATCTCTCTGTTTTCTCATATTGCTCTGTTAGACAAAAGCACATGTCCAGCATTTATCAGATTGTGGGACCCAGTGTGTCTCATCCTGATATTCCTCTGGTCAGCTCTCCATTACCTGAACCAAATATTAAACCCTGTTTCAGAATCTGATGGCTTGTCAGTCAAATTGTGCCATTAACCAAATCTGAGTCATATACGGCAGGACTTGGTTGGCTGTTCTGTCTTGTGTTTGACGGTTATAAGGAGCGATCAGTCATGACTCTGGGCTGATGATGAAAAACAGAATAATCACAGCCTCACTGCCTGCAAGCTACTATCATCATGTCTTTGAAGAAACAGAAAAAATATTACTGTAGGATACTGTCAATCGCTCGAAAATGGAAATTTTGTCATCATTTCCAGGTTGCCTCAAACCTGTTTGATCTTTGGTTTTGAGGATTTTCAATCATTGAAAATTACTTTTAAATACAATAATTTGTGTTCCACAAAAGAAAGAAAGTCATGTGGGTTTAGAACAGTAAAGACAAGTAAAGGATGACAGAATTTTATATATATATATTTTTATATATAGATCACCAGGTTCCTCCAGGCCACCAGGGTTCCTCAGTGAAGTGGCTACAGGAGTTTTTTTTTTTTTACAGGAGGCTTTGCAGTTTCGGGGGGTTGATGGATTAGGGCTCAAGTTTTAACCCTCTCTCTCTCTCTCTCTCTCTCTCTCTCTCTCTCTCTTTCTTTCTCTGTCTCTCTGAATCAGGCTTTGGATCTGTGGCTTCCAGCTGATTGTTCATCTCCCTATTGAGAAGATTGGAGTTCTCTCAATTTCTGGTGGTAAACATCGTAACGAGAGCTTTTGCGGTGAGTACAGAAGGCTATAATCAGTCTTAGCCTGATCAGAGGGAACTTAGATTCTTGTAATACAAATGCCATGGTGCACCTGTCTGGAAAACCCTGACTTAAACCTGGATTTCCAACAGAGTCAGCTTGCGCCAATTAGTTGACTAGTTCTTGCTTGTTGACTGGTTAGGTCTGTGTAGTCTTGGATAAAGTGACCTCAAGTTGAACTTATTCTATACATGGAGACAGCAGGAGGAAGATTCCTCTGTTGCACTGTGACTGCATGTGATTAGATTTGTAAGGTAACCTACAGAGTTAACCACCAGTATCGCAGTGACGTTACTACTTTAACCAGATTTCAGCTGCGAGCTGGCAACATCACTGGTTTAGTTATGCAGCTTTTCTGTACTGTTGCTTATTTCGCTTGTATTTAATAATTCCATTGTGACTTGTGTTTGTTTTCTGTTTTTGTTGCTTCATTAATATGTGTTTCATTTCACATCTCTAGGCCTCATAGATACTTGAGATAAGAGTTATGTTGTTATGAACTAGTAAATATTGCAACGATACTGTTAACCTATTTGCCTCTAAAGGGTAAAGAAGTTTGTTTATCCTCCCAGTCTTTCCCATGTGTGATACTGGTTAATGTTTCACGTCATAAAGAATCACTGGTAATGTTGGGCAGCTTCAGCTGATGAAATGCATTAGGAGGATAAGAGAAGAGAACAGAGGCAACTAAGCAGAATTACAAGAGATTATCCTGTTTAACCTAAACCATATGTTTCCACTGGCCAGGCGGGGGTGAGCTAAACTGGATGGGAGATTAAATTAACTCAGTGTCTGGTTAGTCTTAAGAGGATGTGTTAGATGGTGAGCTGTGCATATTTAAGAAGCTTCATTTGAATCATTAGTGTGTGCTTGTATTATTTATAAAAAAAGAATATAGAAATACATTTTTGTTTATTTTGTTGTGTAAATGTGTTTAATATATGTATTATTTAAATGTAAAGCAATATTGTAAATAGATTAAATAAATAAATGAAGTACATTTTTCATAAAAACATGCTGATCTTTTCATGTCCAAACTTTCTCTCGTCTCTTGAGATCTGCAGCATGTTAACAGATGCCTCAGTGACTATCAGCTCTTATACCTCATCAGATGTGAAGGTTGTGGAAACCACTCATCTGACAGGAAGTGAGAAAAACTCCCAAATCCTCTGGAGGTATTTCCACCATCATGAGTGAGTACAGCCACAGAAACTCCTGATCCTAATCGAGAAGCTCTCAGCCTGCGCCTGCAAACGCTGGAGATGCCCAGATCCATCTGTTCACTCCACAGAACCAGTTTCCTCTCTTCTGCCTGTTTCAGCTGCTGTGCGTTTGCAAAATGTAAGACATGGAAATGTTTCCGACATTATTTACCTAATCCAGTTTAAACCTGCATGACTTCAGGGCTTGATAAAGCAATAAAGAGAGAGAACCGAGAATAACAGCTTAACTGAAATCATTAGATACTTTTTGCTGACACCTTTATTGGTTTATGAAGCATTAAAATGAGTCAATTTACTGCTATTGTATTTTATTTAGTTAACCAGATATTCATTCATTTATCACCTTTTGAGCAGAAAGTAAGTCATACATGTTTGGAATGACATGAGAGTAAATAATATCAGAATTTTCATATTGTGTTGAACTTATTTAAATTAAGAAATTTGATGTTTCTTTTGTAGCTTTCAGAGTTTAAAGCTGCTGAGCAACATCAGCATTCTTCATCACTTTTGTGTTCCACAGAAGAAAACCCATCTGACCAACTGTGAGTTAATGATGAAAACTTTCTTTTTTGGGGCTGAACTATTTGAAAACTTCTAGCTAGTGTGCATCAGTGCCCTCATGCTGTGCTTTTGTTGGAAGAATTGAGAAGAGACCACAAAAGACCTAAAACCTCAGAAAAGTCTTTTAAAGTCTCTATCTTAGTAGGCGTCTCACGTTTGGCTCTTACTGACCCACTGGGGCTGATAGGACACACTGTTTGCACACTGACGTCATGTGTCTGACTGATGGCCCAAAATCATGTATCATTCAACCCCACCACTTAGAAAAACACAAAAATCCGCCATCCCTTATAAAGGACCAGCTCTGACAACACGACATCCTCCATCATGTCAAAGTTATCATTTGTAATGTCAGTAAGAGTTGTCCTGTCCCCCACACTCTTTAGCTGTTAGCTGTAATTCCAGGATATATTTTCTCGATGGAGGGCACATGGGTCTCATATCCATCACATGGTGGCTGTTTTCAGGGCAGTTGTTCTTCTCGATCACACTCTCATCGTAATGGAAGTCAGAGCACATCAGACGGTGTAATGACACACTCCGGTTAGTTCATACCTTCTAGCAGCTTGTGCAGATGCTCGCCGGCACTAAAGATGCCAACACACTTTACGATGATGTTGCTGCTCCGTTTGACATCTGCGTTATGAGCCTCACCAGGTCACAGACAGAATCCAATGGCACCCACACCGTTCTCCTGAAACTTCACCTGAGTTATGGCCAGAAGAATACTTTAGAGGGTGGCATTAAAACATGATGTCTCTTTGAAAGAGAGGGCAAAATGCACAGAAAGCCTTTGCAGGATAAAAGAAAACTTCCCAAAAACAGAGATAATAAATCAGGTGATTACAAAGGCAGAAGCAGAGAGGCTGTGTGAGGGTGCAAACAAATGTCCCCTGTGAGTCTCCCCAGAAACTCATAGCGACCCATAATTCACTGAAAAGACTTTGTTGTTTGCTAGTCATAGGCGCATGCTAGGTTCTTTACAGAAGTAAGAGAATATATTCAGTATGTATTGTAGCACTTTCTTCATGTGCTGTTCTGGATTACACAGTCACAGTGTAGCACGGCCAATGTTAATGTGTGCTAATAAGTGTTAATGTGGCTTATTTTTTATAATTGTCACATTTTTACAACATGATTATGAGGATTAATGCACTTTGGGCTTTATTAAGGTTGTATTTCTGCTGTAACCTCTATCTAGTTTTTTATTATTGTCACCGTTGATTACAGGGTTTATGGCCCTGATCTCAGTAAAGCTGCTTTAGAACAACATTGTATTGTGGAAGTCAGCACAGAAACACAATTGAACTGAAGTAAGACAAGCCCTGAGGAAGACGAATGGTCTAAAGGTGCGGATGGAATCTAAAGGTTCTGAGATGAGTGGGTTGCTATGGCAATCAGTAGATGCGCCTCCCACCCACCTTTAAATGACATAATTGCTGTGTGATGTCTGAAGCTGTAGTGAGGCGAAGAGGTAAAAGCAGAAACCTGAGGCATTAGCTCTTCAGTTAGGCTCTTTATAGCATGTTGAATGTTCGCTGGGCATTGCAGAAACCTGCTCCACATAATGGCAGGTGTGTTTGCCAACACATTGGCCTGTGAACTGTGGATTCTCAGACAGAATCTTCTTGGGTTTGAAGCTGTTGTTCTTTAAAGGGACTGTGTGTGCCTCCCTAATTTAACATTCAACAGCTGGAATAATTGCAAATAGGATAAGATACATGTACTTACTTTTCCTACAACTCTGCTTTGAAAAGTTACAGAGACAGAGTCTCATCGCAGTGCATCATGGATCGGTTCTAAAATGCATCTTCACTCTGAAATACACACTTTGTTTTGTTTCATTGCAGTACAAGAATCTTTGATGTTTTCAATTTTTCTGTCAGACAGGGTCATGATTATGAGAGGAAACATCATGTAACTTAGCAATAAATTACAGTGTAGCTGTAACTGGACGTCTTCTACACATTACAGGGTCATCCTGAGCACAGTTTCATTTTGGCAAGTTAACAAATGCATCAAATAGTTCTATAATGTGTAGATAAAGTGTACAGGGCTTTAGTAATGCAAAGACACTGTTTGATTTAAATCGTAAGTACTGTAGTAAAACTCAGCAGCGTTTGATTCAGTCTCAGAGGACACATCCTGGCACATACTGTACCGGTACACACTTCTGTATGAATAGCACATAAAACAAAACAAGCTTGTTTTCAAGTTGTTTTCCTTACATATGAAGGGGCAGAAATCTTTTTTTTCTGTTTAATTGGGTAATTCTTGGCTAAAATAAGATGGGACCAGACTTTATGCAGATGGGAGTTTAGAGCAGTGTTTCTAACTCCCCATCCATAAATGTAGGCATGATTTAGCATTTCCCATCACACATTTGAAAGTTTTCAGTGTGGGTTCTTTTGCAAACCCCGCTAGTCCCAGACTTCTTTTTCAAACTGCTCAAAAATTCTCTGACCCTCCAATTTACATGCATCTTCTGTTCCCAAGGTGTCTCCACCTCTACCCTTGGGGTTGAACTCTGCTTCCTCATGGGTGGATTATGGCTCTGAATCCTAAAAAGCCCCATTCCCAAACCCCTGATCCTCTAGGTGACACAGGATATTAGTCCACTGACCTCAAACAAAATGCTGCTGGCCTCAGACGCTGAGTAAACAGGTAAATCCCCCTCCATCTCACCGGTTAGTCATGATGCAGATGCTGTGTCCCTTTTCCCCTGCCAACAGGGCCTCCATTACAAAGATGAGAACAGGCAGAATGAGCAATGAGATTTTAATAATTTATAGTGGCCACATGTCTGAGCTCGGTCTGCCCAGAAGTGTCATGTCTCGGGAGCACAGCACACGAGAGGTAACCTGAGAGCGCCTCCGAATCTTCCACTCCAAAACATGAGAAAACTTCTGAGTGAAAAAGAGAAAGGTTTTACCCGTAACTATTAACACCTGGAGTGTTTCTTGGGTTTTTATACTTCTGACAGTGAAACTGAGAAGCTTAAATAAATTCTACACTTAATTCAACAGCTTCTGGATAGGCCGTGTTTAACTTACTGTCTCTGATGGGAAGCACATAGTTTATTTCCTTCTTGAACTGACAGTGTCTCAGAGTTCATTAAAGAGAGATCATCTGTGTGTTTTATCAGGTGTAATACCTGAGGAATTGTGGATGTTTACAGAAAATGAGGTGAATCTCACAAACACATAATCAGCTCATATCCCCCCACACACACTTTTGTTTGCAAAAACATCAATTATTTTTACATCATGACATTAAATAATATAGCTATTTATTTATTACAGTAGCAACAGTTTGGGAGAAAAAATGTCCTTCGTTGTTATGCAAATCATGTCAAAATTATAAATAGTCTTACATCTAAAAATGGGCTTTTAAACAGTTTTTTATACATTTTTATACTTTTGTTATCTTATGGTATTAAAATAACTTATGAGGTCAAAATATGAATATGCCAACAAACTGGATGCCAGAGTAAGTTTAGATCACCCGTATAACTGTGTGTGATGTGTGAGGGAGGGTTGAAGCTCCCTCACAGTTTAAGAGGCTGTCAGAAAATCAGTACAGCTGCATTCAGATGCATGTCTGGTTAGTTGGCACAGAATGCGTCGCTCCCACGCAGCTCTGGCACCAGCCACAATCACGTCTTGTCTGTTTCTCATCTCTAATATGATGTCACAATCCATTTTTCTCAATGAACATCAGACATTTGCCTAAATATAGCAGTGTACAAATCAATGAGGTGTGTGGAACATTCTCACAAGAACAAAAATCCTCTTGCTAAAGCGTCCTGTGATAGGACAGTGAGGGGTTAAATCTCACAAAATCATCAAGGCTTTGATGGCCCATGTTTGAACATGACCTGCTCTTCAACACAGTAAAGTTCTTTACTCTGTTGTCTTTCATATGTTTTAGTCACAGCTGGATCTAGCCCTGAGGCTCTTAAAAATAAACTATATATGCTTCTGTTGGCCTGACCCCAAAAAAATAAATAAATCCATAAATCCTTCAGCTTAAGATAAAGATTTTTTATTTTATATAATAACATTTTCAGTTGCTATGTGGTTGCTAGGGTGTTGTGGTTTGTTGCTAGGGTGTTCTGAGTGGTTGCTAACTGACTCATTTTAAAAGAGCTGACACGTTTCTCTCTATTCTGGTCCTCTACGACAGCTTGTGTCACTCCTTCAATGTAAGTCTATATTTTATTGTATTTCGGACATACAAAACATGAAGTTTGAATATACAAAACAAATGTTCTTGCATCAACATTTTTTGAGAGATCTGTTGAAAAATAAATGCAGGGATGCAGCATACATCATGCGTCATTTTTCTTGCTCTGGAGTAAAACAATTTTGCATGCACCAGTGAGTCTGTAATTAATCACAATTCATTTTTATTGTTTTGACAGCCATAGTTTCTGATAATAAAATGCTTTGAAAAAAGCACCCTATTATCATTTTAGCAGAAATGCAAACGGACAACTCACAGCCTGTGTACGAGGGCCTTCCAACACTGGCTTTATAATGCAGGAGTTAGAGGTTGAGCAACTGGCCCGTGTTGATCCTAAAAATTTCTTCTGTGTTGTCTTAGCTAGTGTTGTCAGATTATACTAGCCACATCTATCCGCTCCACTTGAATTTAGGGCAACAATCTTTTTCACACACACACACACACACACACTGTAGTCAGTTTGGGCTGGTAGTGAAGATGAGGAGAGATACTAAAGAAGGCGATGAGAAAGCTGGAGACTGCATTAAAACAAACAGTCACCCTGCGCTCTGGAAAACATCACATTTTTCAAGCACCTCACATCGATTCTGGAAACACAATGTTCGATTCCCTGCTGTAAGAAAAAAGGTGCTGTGCTCTCTTTCTTTCTGAAGAGTGTGTGTGGAAGAGAGAGAGTCACACAGGTTTCAGCACACAGCGCTGCCATCTGCTGGTGGTGTTTCTCAGCACAGACAATTCTGGGACGTGTGTTTGCATCTCTTGGTGTTCCTCTCATCTCTCTCTTACACACACACACATCACTCTGTGGCTTTCTTTGCAATCGCATATTAATTTAATGCTCCTTACTGAAAAGTGTACTTAAAATACACTGCTTTCTGTTTCCATATAGCATGTGAAACTGTCGATTCATCTGTTTATCATCTGTGTCTCTGCCTCTACCCACAGTGCTTGTATTTGATCTATGAATTAGTCAAAGATAAACAAAATTATTTGTGTATATAGCATGTATACTTTGAACAGAGTGCACATGTTCTGTGCAGTATACTCAGGACACTGTGTGTGAAACCATATCCCACAATTCACCATCCTGAATCTTTCACCTGGAAGTGATGTCAGCTACAATTGCCAGCATCCCCTCCATGACTCATTATAACTAGATGTTTACACAACGATCTGTCACTAGACCTTATTTTGCGCAAACTGAGTTCAATGAGCGCCGTCTGGTTACCCACTCAAAACAGAAATGGGTCATTTTGTGTTGACACATGACACTAGAAGCTGAAGGTCAGTTGGAGTGCATTGCATTGTGGGATACAGAATTCTACATACAGTGCTCTGCTTGTATAATTCACACATTTTAGCAAAATGACACACTGTGCAGTATGCAGAGTACGCTGTTGTGCTTTTGTGAACGCAGCCCTTCTTTTCTTTGAGTTCCACTGCTGACAATTCTGACGTGGAGCTACAAAACACTCTTTGCTTGGCAAAGCATTCACGATCCGGGAAACAAACATTATCCACCCGCTCGCTCTCTCCACACACACACGCAAAGCCCCTGTCCAGACCTTCACGCCACACGCTAACACGTTACACGGCTATATTATTACAGAGTCTCGCCGGACCTACTGCACGTGTCATTGATGTTGTTTACCTTCTTTATCTCGTCCCCTCACATCCCCCTTTTATTTCTGAAGTCCAGCGAGACACATAGACACCTTTGTGTGATTATTTTGCTGCCGTGACAAACTGAGGAGCTGTCTGTGTCCAAGGTCTCTCCTCCAATCCTTTCTCTCCCTGCCAGCCAGCGAGACCACAGACTGGAATAGCACTGATGGATTACTAATACGGCTGCTTGGGATGCAATGAAGCAGAGAACATCTGAGCCAAACAAACCTTCCTGAAGGAGAAAACTGCTGTTCTGAAAGCCAGGCTGCACTTCTATCGGTACAGGAAGACATTATCTGTAGCTTTGTGTGAGGACACAGGAAACAGTGATAAGAGTAATGAAGTTTCATGAATTATTCACACTGTGTTGGAAACGGTTCTATAAATAATCGCGCAGTTTAGCAGGTTATTGAAGCCGCGGTGATGCGTCATTGAAAGGCTGCGCGTCAGCTCGAAGCGCTTTTTCATCGATGTGAGACGCGGTGAGTCTCACGAGCGGCTGCTTCATCTCTTCACCGCCTCCGCCGGTAATTTACTGCCGTTTAATCAACGCTGCCCGCGCACGCGCTGCGTTATCGACGCGCGTCTTCGCTCGCCATCCAGACGTTTATCCGGAGAGACCGCGTGTGTCGCGCAGGTGGACGCGAGGTTCACTCTATACCAAATCACATGAGAAAAATGACACGAGATGTCTTTCAGATCTCGTTTGTTTCTCACACGCGGCAGTGAGATTAATGAGAGTGTGTTTGGATCAATACCGACACTTCATTATTGATACTTAATCGATAACAAATGAGCGGTGCAGTGATGATATCATAGATTCAGATAGATTCAGGTGCTCAGTGTCAATAGTTTGTGATTGCTTAATTTAATTATCTTCATTATCTTCATTTTTAAGTTAACAGTTCATGTTAAGGAAAGAAAGCAACATTTTGTGTAAGTGCTGGGTTTGAAAATCATTCACCAGCGTTTCAAACTGTGCTCACATTTACCAAAATACAGAACTCTGCTATCTAACGTTTCAATATGAACTCAAATATTTCTCATCCAGTCCTTCCAAAATATGACATCGACATGATAAATGAGACCGCTTTGACACTTGAGTAAAACACAACTGAGGACCCTGTTAAGTCTCCTGAGCAATAAAAGAGCAACCTCTGAGCAATAAAAGAGCAACCTCTGAGCAATAAAAGAGCAACCTCTGAGCAATAAAAGAGCAACCTCTGAGCAATAAAAGAGCAACCTCTGAGCAATAAAAGAGCAACCTCTGAGCAATAAAAGAGCAACCTCTGAGCAATAAAGTTTTCCACTGAGAACACTTCTCTGCCCTCACAGCAGCTCTGAGGGAATGAGCTCTGTGAAAATCTGATTTCAGGTAAGATTTATTGAGAAGGATATATAGGAAGTTAGCCATATTTTCTCTCTTTATCTGTCTGCTTTTATCACGCAGTGGTTCGTTTATTTTCTTTCTCCGTTCCAGTGTCACTCCTGAAATCTTAACAGGCTCCAGCATTGTGATGTCCTGCAAGCTTTTGGTCTTCCGAGTGAAACTGAGTGGAATATTAAACAGGAAACGGCAGCGACATCAAAGGACACAATCTGAGGTGCTGGGCGGCACACACACCTGAGAGACTGATGTCTTTGTGTCGTGCTGTGTGATTGTGTGTGCATTTGAATAAGTGTCTGGCTGCTTGTTCGGTTTATGGAGATGTTTGGAGGAAGCTGGAGGTAACTCCTGGATCTTCTTCATGTCTCACTGATGCAGAACAAGTGAACATCCTCAGCCTCCACAGAAATTATCATGACTTTCCCTTTTCATTTACAGATGCTAAACTAGATTTGCATTTCCTGGAGGAAACAGCAGTGCAGAAGAATCGTGTTAAAGTTTTAGATGAGATTTACCCTTACAAACAAACACCAAAACGTGTGAGCTTTCATTCTGGTGATTAAATCTGTATTACATTTATTGATTAATATTGCTTAACTAACACTTATCTCTGTCATCAACACCTACATGCTTTGTGTTTTTGTCTTTATTGCAGAAAGAGGACAGAAAATGATGGACAACAGAACATCACTAACCGCAATCAAACCCACGTCACCCGTGTGAGCACACCAGCTCAACGCTGCACCCCTGCACTGAGCCGCATCACTGTAAACATGTAATCACTGCTTTCATCAGCGATATGATTCAGTTCTTAGTCATTGTATGAAAATGTCAAGAGGCGTGAGATGATGATGATGATGCAGTGTCTGTAACTTTGACGGTGTTTGTCGGTGAAAACCGACAGTTTCAGCCAGAAACAACTGTCTTTGAGGTCTCTTACACGCTGTGTGTGCGTGCGTGTGTTTTAGCTGTTCCTCTCACTCTGGTGGCTTATAAGCGCATTGCTCACTCCGGTACTCTGGTAAGCAGAACTGCAGGAATTACTGTAAATAATCTTGTGTTGTGTTGATTTGTTGTGTGTGCATCCTGAAAATACGACTGTAATATAATGATGTATAGAAGAATGAGAGAGTTTGGCCAGATTGTGGCTGGATATTTTGGCTACCGTTGCAAATAAACAACTGTTTGCTAATCAGCATTATAGATAATACAATCTCAGCAGAACATAGTGTCACCTCCTCATAGTGTCTCTGGAGGTGATATATTTGCCACAGTGTTTTTAGATATCAGAAGGTAAATATGACACCTGTAGTTTGTCTCACAGGATGTTTTCCTGGCTCACAGGTTAGTCATTAATAAAAAATCAAAAGAGAAACTAATACAACTGTTGCTTTATAGTAAGAGTGTGGAGCTATTCATTTTATGATTAGTGTAATGCAAGAACATTTTTCTACCTTGTTAATGTGACGTGAGGATATTCTGTGACACAGCTTGAGACATTGCTGAGCTCTTTTCTGAAACTCCAGAGGTGAAAAGAGAAAACTTCAGTGTAAGTAGGCAGTATATTTTGTTCTCCGGTTAATCACATGCTCTCTGCGAGAAAAAAGTGAGATCCCAAAGAGAAATGTTGCTTCCAGCTTTTAATTGCTTTTGTAACTTACTGTTGGAATATGGAAACTCTAATTGCACTGCTGTGTAGGAAAATAACTAAAGTGATTTGTCCCTCTTCATTCTTACAGGCCCCAGCCAGTAACTTCAAGATGATTTTAAATTTTGTTAGGAAATTTCAAAGCTCCTTGTGATAATGTTTATAGTTCTGAGTTGTGATTCCCCTTACAGTGTTTTCATCTAAACAGCTCCCTCAGACTGCATTAGCACAAGCATCAGTGTTTTCCCCCATGACTCTGCTGCTAGACTCAGTCATTAGTGTGGCATGTTTAGAGTCTGTTTGATAACTCAGATCTCTACCTGTGACATCAGAGAACAGCTATCAGAAGAAATGGCTCATGAGGGAAGGGGGTCCTTCACCACAAGGCAAAATGTAGATAGACTCTGTGCACTGTAGATGACTCTTGTGAGGAGAAAAACAGCCACCACTAGGTTCAGCAGACAATTAGCTTAAATAAAAATGAGCTAATGTGAGTGAATTAAAATGCAAATTAGTGTTGAAGGAAATTAAGGGACAAGATGATGTTCCTCTCTCACCAGAGCTTAGCTTCATGGGATAACTGTGACTCATTTTAAAGCTGTTTGTCTTTGTTTTTCTGTCATTGAATAACACATACTGACTTGGTGTTGGCCTGATGTTTGAATCTAAACTTTGAATGTCCACTCACTCACTTCCACCACAAGATTAACAGATTGTCCCTCAACCAGCTCAACTCTGTAGCTTTGTGTTTGTATTACTGTTGTCACTCAAATTATGATGAAAGACAGTATTATCGTTTACTGTAAAGATAGACATACAAAACAAAAGACATACAGACTTACAGTACATTTACAGTACAGCGCTGAAAATCAGATACAGCTGCGCAGACAGGTGGGAAAATCTTGAGTCTGTCTTCCTTGAGTCTGTAATTTCAGGTAAGACAAATTTTCACATTTGCAGCTCTCCGCTAGCAACAGCTCAAAGCAGATCTTCATCAGGTGCAGCGCTTCATTCTTTATGACAGAAATGTGGTGTGTTATTCTGATCGATTTTGTATATGTGGAAAGTAAACACACTCTTATCAATTCACATGTCAGACAGATAAACACTCAGAATCTTGTATTTGATCAACTCAGGGCAGCTGTATCACCCACTGTGCAATCCTCAGCCAAAGCGTTTCATGACATGACTGACAGTTCCAAAAATTGGCCAAATTTGCTCTGAGATGAAAACTGATATTATTCCACAGAAGAGTGTCAATGGTGCTGTGGGGTCGCTGCATGTTTCTTACGTGGCCTGACGTGTGATGAGTCACGACACTCTTTGACTCCATATGTGATGAAGGGTCTGAGACAGCGGGGAGAAGTGTTATTTCTCTACAGTGACAAGACAAAGATTGACAGTTGACAACGACATGGGCTGCTCTCTATCTGGGTCTGTCCTTTTATTTTGCTCTGTTTTCTGATCTGATTCTCTCTCCTCCTCTCACAGTTTGGCGTGTGCGTGTTCGGCCAGTTTCAGGCTAAAAACATTCTCTCTGCTCTAAATTGATCGGGACAGTGTGATGGTGAGAATGACCCAGCTTGAGGTAACAGAGACCACAAAAGCACAAGACTTCAAAGTGCTGACATTTCTTCTGTCATAATGCTCAGTGGAATTTATTAGAAAATAGTTCTGAAGTAATCTTTAACAGCAGCTATGTTTGCAGTACAAAGTCGTATGCAAGGGTTGTGTTAGGCCGTTGCTAGGGTGTTGGTATTTCGTTACTAAGAGGGGTTCTGAATGGTTTTTGGCATGTTGCTAGATGGTTGCTAAGCTGGGGTAAGTGGTTGCACAAAAACCTCTCCTTAAAAAGGACCATAGCATTATAGAAAAATGCAAGATTCCTTAAATATGAGCAACAGCAAAATACAAACATCAGCCTGTGTAAAAGCATCATCACAGATGATACAATAATAAAATGTGTGACTCATTTTAAAGCGTTTGCACCACAGGTGTAATTATTAAGATAATCACTGTTGATCAGTGTGTAACAGGCAGATTCTGTTAAGTGTTTTCTGACCAGATCTCTCCACGGCGAGCTCACCCACAGTGAGGGTTTATTATTGAAGCTCCTGCAGAGAGGCCAAAATCATTAGAGAGATTGGCAGATGGTGAAGACAGCCTTTCCAAACATACCCTTAAACCTTTCTCAAGCCCTTCTGCAAACCAAATCAACACTTTGATCCATTTACTGTGCTCAATTACAAGCAATTAGCCAGACTGCACCGCTGTCTCTCACATCCACTTAGCTGCCCAAATGGAAATAGGGCTTAATTCTGCTTTCTAATACTGAATCTAAAAATCAACCTCTAAACCTGTCAGGCTTCCTGTCAGACATCTTTCTGATTATACATTGAAAGGCTTTCAGATGTGTGTCAGACGTTCGTAGAGGAAAAGGCACAGCTTGAATCCACAATTTGTTTTGCTGTTGTGATTTGACTTTTTCTCTTCTGTTTAATGTTCTTGACACAGAGCCACGGCGTCGTGACCCGCGTCCTGGGCGGAGCGTCACGTTTCCTGACACAAAGCGGATACGCTGGGAGCAAATCAATCATGAAATTGTCCAATCTTAATGGATCGCAGACTGAACACCTGACATATCTCTGTCGTCTGAGGGGAAACGTGAAGTGTGAAAAACAGAGAGACAGCTGGAGGAAGAAATCTAAATCTGTCAGTCATGTCACAGCTTCCAAACACAGTAAAAATATGATGCTGCCTACAGTAAGTGCCTCATCAACTGTACAACCCACTATTTCTAAAAATGTTCAACATTTTTCTGTGTAAATCATTAAGCACTGATTTACATCCTCCATAGCTAAAAAAATGTTTTATCTTGAATTTATATTTGCATAAACAATTTAATTGTTTATATTCTTGTCAGCAAAGGGCATGAAACTATCAAAATGTAAGAGATAAAAACTTGTGTTATAGAAAGTCTTCGTCAGAGTTCATGGGAGGTTCCAGTGAGGTAGATTTCTCACTGAGCTATATCCTGACCCTATAAAGCACATTTTAACTGTAAACAGGAGTCTCACAGCAGTAATGAGAGATGTACAGGTTGTGGTTTTGGGCAGGTTGCACATTAAACAGCAGTAGACAGCTGGAGGTGATGTAACGGACCATCACAGTCACTGAGAAACAACTCTGACACACCATGACTTTTGTTCAACTTGCCATTTTTATTCTCTTTGCCTCTTTAACCCACTATATGTACTTATATGTAAATATGTAGGTAAAAGTTTCCTTTATTGAGCAAATTATAAATAAAAGATATACTAAACTGGCTTGTAACATTTGATTTGAGTTTGCAACATCATATTTGGTTTACATTGCAATTGTTTACAGTGGACAATGTTTGTACATAGGTGAACTTATGTACAAACATAAGTTGTTAGCATCTAAGTTTTACCTTGCTGTAAAGTTTATGATCGGTCAGTATAATTTCAGCATTTTACCTAGTAAATCGGTTAACAGCAGAGACTGCATTACTGTAAACATGACTTCTGTCAAACCTTTCATTATTTTATAACAAACAGTGAATGGAGACAGCACAAGCTGCCAGGGAACAATTTGGCAGAGACGAAAGGCAGTTTTGTTTGCCTCAGCGAGTAATGGTCCACACTGCTATAGGGAGAACTGCAGTAATTGTTCTGCTAGTGGACAGTGTTTAGTCTCTCTCTCACTGGAGGCTGCTCACACAAGATAAGTGGAGGTCTAGTAATTGTAAAAAGTCCTCATCATTCCAGTCTTTAATGATGGGCTTGTGAAAGTCTTTGCTCATTAAGGAACCTCTCTCTCTCTCTGTCAGTCTCTCTCTCTCTCTTTCTCTCTCTTAAAACTATAAAATGAGAATTTGAATGTTGATTAGAGTTTGTAATTATTTTGGTTAATCATAAAATTCTGAAATAGTCATTTGATCATTTCTGCTGGAAGTGTAAGACTTCAGTTTCTGTCTGTGTGTGGAACTGAAGGTTAGAGTCTCTGCAGAACCGATTGTGTTTCTCTTGTGTTGCAGGGCTTCAACATTGTGAGTCTGTTATAGATTGAAAATAATGAAGAAATGTTAAAGGAAACAAGGTGAAATCTTTTAGATAATCGGTCTGCTGGGATAAAAATATCTGCTCCTTTTGTACTGTGTAGTTTTTGGAATATTTTTACAGCCTAAGACATGCAGAGTTTATTTTCATTGTAAGTCCTACTGTATGACTCAGTTTTTTACCGCACACTTTTTATTCAGAGATAATAGCCTTTCAATTTGACTTCCACATGCTCATATTTGGTACATTTAATTATGGAGAATATTTGAATCAATACAATTTGTCGTCATTGGCATCAAACCTTGTGCATCAAATTTGAATATGTGAGTTTTGAATTTGCTGTGTGATAGAGAAAAACACTGTTTAATGTTTTGCATTCATAGAGAAGAACTATTACAAAAAAACAGAAGAGTTAAAGCACAACTAGAAAGACTTTAAACTCACATGAAAGATCCTTCAATGCAACAAAAGCTAAAGACAATGATTTATGTGGCACTATAAAACATTTACTGTTTGGTCTAATAATTCCTGGTTTAAATTTGACGTTGTTACAAATCAAATCACGCTTTGAATACTAAATGCATGGATTACGTCAGGAAGTATGAGAGGGGCTTGAATACATGATACATCTTCCTCTAATAAAACATAATTTCTTACTCTGTTCCTCTATTATATACTTCTCTTAACTGCCTTCTAAAATCACGCAGGATTGAACCTCCCAAGTAAGCAAGAGAGGTCAAAGATGCACTTGCTAGGGCTCAGGCATCAATTCCCAGCACACTAGATTAAAGGTATAACTCATCATTCTGGCTGGCAGGCATATGGATTAAAGAGACCAGACATCATCATTCCTCAGTCCTGCAAAACACTGTGACTTCCTCTCGTTTCTGCTCATCTCTCTTTGCTTTGAGCTGCAGAGAACTGCCACAGCAGATGTTTCCCCACACATCACTGAAGATTCCTGAAACCCTTTGAATGTCTTGTACACTGAACCATGACGTGTCTGCATTTGCCCTTTGATGTTCTTAAAAACTTGCATTTAATGTTATGAGATTGATGAGATTAATAGTCAATTTACAATTTACTTTTCTTTGTGCAAATATTTTCTGGATTAACAAACTTTGCACAGACAATAAGTAACTTTACCACGCTGGACTTTATGCTAATGTGCAGTATAATGTTTAAACTATTTTTGGTTTTTAAATGGTTTTAAACCATTTTATGTTTGAACTTTTATTGCTAGTACAATGATTTTCCCCTTGAAGTGAACACAAGTTTTGAGGGATGAGAAATTTTCAGGGTAAAGTTACAAAGATACTGAACTCAGAACATTTCTTTACCTTCAAGAATGTTAATCAAACAAATTGTAATTCATCCACGTCATTAAACATTGCAACATATAGATATTCTGACCTCCCATATTGAGCAGGTCTGAGGTTAAGGTACATAGTCTTGTGATTTCTGATCATATATAGCTGTAATGTTCTCTCCCCGCCTCATGTTTCTTTTTTTGTGTGTCTCCAGCAGCCAATCAGAGGCGCTGTAGCCGTCGCTCTCTGTGTCGGACCGCTGATGGGCATGAGGTGGGTGTTCACCTCAGTCTGACAGTGAGTGGAAAAGATGAAAACAGGCTGAGGGACATATTTTAAAAACCATGGATGTTTTCCGGGTGGAAAGCAGAAAAAAGGGGAGTGAAAAAAAAGTCAAAATGGATTTTGTGGGTTGTTGCCTGAAGTGAAAGAGCTCTGGCAGAAAATGACATGCGCTGTCTGAGATCTGCTTCTGAATATGTGTTGAGGGAGAGTGTGTGTTCTTCCTAAACTTCTGATGGTGTCATACACTGATGGCAAGTGTTACTGACTTTTAGGTGCATGTGTTTGTCTGAATCATAAATGGAGTTTGAAGTATCAGCTTTATATTGCCCTCAAGATCCCTCAGAAGACCAGCAGTTAAAACTGATGCATTGATAGTTTGTTTTTCTTTATCATATTATAGACCAGCTTCTTTATATTGTGTGGCATTCTGTTGCAATTCTCTAAACAGGAGGTTGCAGCTGAAGAGGTTTCAGGCTTTGCGTTGTGCAGTGTAATACCACTGCTGATGTCTTAGTGTTGTCAGATTGCATATTAAAGAGTAATATTAAAAATCGCATCACCCGCTCCAGCCCTGCTTCAGACCATCCAATGTGCTTTAAAAGACCAAATTATATTTTTATATCAAAGCACTTGGGATTTATGATTATCATCCAAAGCCCTCAAACTGTCCAGAAAATGTTTGAAAAGCATCATGTGTCTTTCGTAAGCTGTGACAGCCGTGTGACGGATGACTTCCTGTGCGCTGCTGGTTGGAGATCCACTCAGCGAGGTGAACATGCTCAGTTACAGCTGCATGTTTTAACCGTTTCATCAGTTGTGTCGAAGCTCAGACGGGGATCTGAGAGGAGGATTAGAGCCGAGTGCAACCTGCATCCTGCATCTCTTCAGAAAAACCCTCGTCTTTCTCTGGCGTTGACACACACACGTTTCACAGCGTCATACACTGCCACAAAGAGGTGACGGAAACAAAGTCGTATTAGAGATTTAGCACAATTTAGTTTCTTTAGGGATGCATGTGGGTGTAAGTCAGGTTGTGTGGGCATTCAGCAGGGCTAGAGCACTAATGAGGGCACGTAACGAGGACATGTTTTTTGGTAAGGAGGGGACAGAAATGTGTCGGAAAGGCAGCATGTAGGACGCCTTCATGAAAGACATCACTGTGGCTGCGTGTACGGCTGTCTTCTCTTTAAAGTTAGAAAAGGAAGGGGTGATGTTTGACTTGCGCTAAAATTGTGTGTGATCAGAGACCAAATACAGCAACAGAAATCACAGGTGATGACAAATGATGTTTGTGAGCATGTGAAAAACTAAAAAACACTATCAAAGCATCAAAGATGATGTTTCTGTTGTTTGTGAGTAAAAATGACACACTTTTATCTCTTTTCTAATGTGTTTCAGAACCAGTTGTGATGGAGGACAAATCGTTGGGCAAAGGTTTATTCATTTTTGCATGTTTCTGTTGAATGTGGACAGTTAATTGATTTGTTGGTTTCTTGGTTTCTTGTGTTGCTGGTGAACAGTGTGACAGAACCTTTGACTGATGTTCTACATGCTCTTCTGCCCAAAATGTTCAATCACAGACTGATTAATTTAAAGGAATAACTCACTCAGCAATGAAACCTCTCATCATTCATTCACATCATATCATTCCAAACCTGTTTGACTTTCTTCTGTAGGACACAAAAGCAGATGTGCTGCAACTCTTTGATGTTTCACTGCTGATGCTTTTCTGTGTGTGTGCTTTAAAAAAACATGGCAAGGTTTTGTAACCAAACTTACTGTTTTAAAAGAGTTTACAGTGTTTTTTGAATATAGACAGTGAGCAGATACTGCAGACCTCTGACCATCTTACCAAGACTGTGTTTTTAAGACATTAAGACATGTTTTAAAAGAGATTTCTCCTTTTCATCATCTCTGACATTCTTTCATATCATTGACCCATATAAAGGTTATTTAAGTCAACCTGTCCGGCCGCTTCCTCCCTCTGTGTTTATTATGTATGGTGACGCACAGGACAGGTTGTTACTAAGTGTGCTAGAGGTGTGGACTCACATCTGTGCGGCTACAGCAGCATGGACAGCCGCTACAGCATTTCAGCACCCTGGACAGCGACCAAACGTTTCGAGACTGTGGACAGTGACAGCAGGGACTGACTGATTGACTGGAGCAGCAGTTGATGGGTGGAAAATGTGTCCTGATGGGCTGCTGATGGCTCATTCACCTCTAGATGTCCAAAATCAAGCTGTGTCAGCAGTCTGACATGCATTACCTTCTATTATATAACAGTTAGTCCTGGTTCTAGCATCTGATTGGGTGAGCCATGCTCAAAACTTGTAAGATAGTTGGTATGCAGCTTTAACTAGACAGTCTGGAAATGACACACGGATAGGAAATATGTTTATGTAAATATGTTTCAGTATGTTTATGCTGAAGATCAAGACAAATGTGAAAATGTTTCCAAAGACATCAAAACTCCTGCAGAAAGTCACTGCTGATATCTTAACTGCAGTATTGAAGTGTTCACCTTCGTCTTACACTTCTAAAATACTGCTAATTATTTTCTACTTATCGTTATTTTATTAAATGAATGTTAATTCAATCACTAAGAGAATAAATGTTTTAGCCAACAGCTGTTGGCAGATTTAAAATCAAGTAATTGGTCTGTTTGGGGAAATTTTAAAGAACAGAAACACATCTGTGTACATGGCTTGCAAACAGAAGCTGTTTTTACACTGCAGTACGGCTACAATTCTCTTTCATTTCTACAGGGTTCCCAAATCAACGGAGCCCCTCCCTCCCCAAGTCTAAAAATGTTCAGTGTGAAAATTAAAGCTCATTTTCTGCAGACAGTCAGGAAATATCAAATGAGCACTTCTGTTGTTTTTCTGAGTGACCTGACTTCACCCAGCACAATGAAAGCCAGACCAGAGGTGTGAGGGGTCTGAACATCACAGACAGTTGAGGGTGGAGCTCTTTGAGCCAATACACATACATATGTTTCAGGTATGTTTCAGCTGTGACTCTGTCCTCAAATTCTTCAGAAAGAATACAAACAAAGTCAGCTGAGACGTATAGCTTATTTAAAGAGTTCATATTAAGATCTCTGGACTTTGGCTATTTTGGCAAATGTAAGCAAAGTTTCTGACATTGCTGAGATCTCATCTTAAACTGTAGAGGAAACATTTCTTTTTAGGACAAACATCTGAAAAGTAGGAGACTTGCTTTCCATTTAATCTCATTGCTGTCGTGGAGAAACAATTCAGAATGTGTTGTGCTATGGTAACCCTTCACCCTTTAAAACTTCTACAACTTTTCTCTACTTTTATAATACTGGCAGTTTCTCAAGATTTGTGTTGTTCATCCATTGTGTTTTAATGTTAAAAACTCATGTCATTTTTCACAAAATCTCTGTCATTTTGTCACAGTAATTATAAGGACAAACAATTACAGCGTCCCACTGACGCCAATCAAGAACAACGTGGGCAAAGGGCCTATTTTTGTGCTTTCCTGCTTTCTGTCTTTATTTATTTTACCAGCACCCCATAATCACGAATGATGATGCAGCTCAGCGGCAGCATTTACAGAAACAAGAAGAGGAAAGAAATTTAAACAGGGAGGAAAATTCCTCAGCGAGTGACGAGGGTTCATCAAACGCACCAATCAAAAGATGAGGGTGAATGTAAGAGTGTGTGTGTGCGCTTGTGCGTGTTTGTGTGTGTGTGTTTACCAGTGATTCTGGTCATAAACAAAGACAACCATTAAAAAACTGTGATCTCATGCACTAAACTGAAGTTGTGTGCATGTTTGTGTGTGCTTGTGTATTCTTTCAACAGAGACAGACATTGAGGGTGACTTAGTATCTTGTCTTTATCGTTTTTGTTTTAGATCCCACCTAACACTTATTCTATGAAAGTTGGGCTGACAACTTTGTATCTGCTAAAATGTTCTAATTGGTTTCTAGGGTGTTGCTAGGGTGGTTCTCAGAATGGTTGCCGGAGGTTTAGATGTGGATGCGTGCTGCCTGAGCAGAAAGAGCCCCACACTGCAAGTCTGCTGTTTTTGTCTCCAGATATGGTTTAGATCCCTCCCTCAAGTTTATGTGAAGTTTCACCTGTTTTTTCATCCAGCGGGCAAAAATCATGTTTCCAGTCTCTTAGAACAGACCACATGAACAATGCGTTCATTAGCACTGATAATAAGCATTTGTGTTAGTAATGTTAAACTGCATTGAAGCAGATTTATACAATGCTGGAACTCTGACACTCTTCGTTTGTACAACTTTTGTAAAACTACTTCACATGTTTCCTGTTGCCTGTAGATTTGACCCTTGACCTCTGTAATGAACTGGCTGTTGTTTACAGTAAACTGAAACCTTACAAACATATTAAAGTTTTCACCTGATCTACTTTACATATTTAAATTAGCTAAATTCCATTTCTAAATATGTTACTGAATATGTTTGTCCAAAATGAATGTTCTGACACTATTTACTCATTTTTAATTCTGCAGTACAGCTGATCACAGCTGTCAGGTTTCAGGAAGGAGAGTGTGATGAGTGATCAAAATGTAAAATTCAGTAATCATCTTAAATTTAAAGCTGCAGGATCTTTAGTAAAACATGATTTGGTCTATTGCTCACACAACACAGCTGCAATCTTGACTTCAGAAGAACACGCAATACACACAAGTCACATGACCTAATTGTTTCTTTTTGTTGTTTTTAGCTCTTTTGGAAGAGAGCCGGGTGAAGATTCTTCAACAGTTCTTTCTGTGTTTACAGAGCACAGACATCAGCGTGAGTGTTTCTTATACAGCACGTCAGAACTGCACCTTTGACTTTCAAAAAACAGCTGCCATCATATTATACTTGTTTTTCTTAGAAAAGTCTCAATAAAGCATCTGTCAAAATATAATACAAGCTCTGAAAGATGTTTGTTATTATCCAGTCCACGCTGATCTGCTCCTGTGTCTTCTGCTTGGTCTGGACCTCTGAGAGTAAGAACATCAGATGATATTCAACAGCAGGTCACATACTGTATGAACTACAAGTCTGTGCATAAACTCCAGTGTCCTGTAAGTACTGTGGTATATAATTTTAATCTTAAAATCAAAAGTATTAAATACAGGAGTATAAGTGTCTCATACTGTTTGTTTATAATATTGTCCACCGGATGATGCAAACCAGCTCCAAGGCCTTTGGTTAAAACTACAGTTTTGTTACATTTTGTTAAAACTATTTCACTTCTGCATGTTTTTGTCATGCTCAGTGCATTATGAATGTTGAAGATTTTTTTGCAAAATGGAAGACAGCTGTCTGTCTTTCTCTGTTTTCTCTAATCAGATACCACCAATTTTTCTCTCCTTTCTACTGCATAGATAGACAAGTTTTAATAAAAACCCATTTTGCCAGCTGTGAACTTCCTCTTTAAGAATATCATGGGGGGATTAATAAGGTTATTAAGTAACCATTAAGGAACCATACAGAACCCCTCTGCAGACCAACAAACACTCTGAACACCTGCAGAATACTGGAACATTTTGCACAAGCAAGCTTAAATTTAAAAGTGATTAGCATAGTCATTTTTACATTTACCATATTGCATCCACTCAGCAGGGTATTACAACAGATATGAGGAGCTGTAAAGAGGAAATGGTTTGTAACTAAAGCCACAAACTCTCAGAGGAACATCTCAAGAACATTCTGTTCTGTAGGTGTTCTGTAGCTAAAATGGCGTATAGCTTTTAAACCCTCATGTTTATTAAGTGTGTTAATGAAGGGTTAAATAAAAACGCTGAGCACTGAGCATAATGAGAGCTGCAATAAACTCAGTCTCGACTCACTCATCTGGTTAAGACTCACATTGTTTATTTTTCTCCCTTGTTTACCTCCAAACAGTCTTTATCTCTGTGTCTCTCTCCTGCAGGATTATTCTGGCCCTCGGTGTCTTATCTCAGGTGAGATTTTATCACTTTCCTGTGAGATGCCGAGGGATGTTTGTTGTCTCTGCCATGGCTGGCTTAATTTCAGTGGCCAATAGACACATTTTTCTCTTCCATTAAGAGTGAAAGCTGATATTAAACAACAGTGTCAGTGTCTGTTGTCAGCGTGTATCGGCTTCACTGAGGGACCTGCTCTCAGATTGTGTGGGTTTATCCAGCTGCTTGGCCACACGCTTGAAAATATATTTTGATTTAGGAAAATACATGTTTCCATGTGTTTCTAAGAAAACGCTCTGATGTTCAGGGTAAAGTAAATTTATGAATCTCTTATATGATTTTTCCTCAGTTCCAAACTTTTGAAGGGTTTACTTGCTTCTATAAAACTTTCACAGAGTGTATTTTTGCCTTTATTGTTGATATATTGAAGGGCCAGTAAAACATGACCCGACTGATGTTAAAAACTTCAGAAACGTTCAGAGCAACTTCCAGTGTTTCGTCTAGTCAGACAAAAATATTGAACAATGCTGGACTGCAATGTGATTCAGTGCTGCAGCAAGATCAGCAGTGATAAATTATCTGAAGCAATATTTGGAGGCTGGTGAGAAATGAGTGAGGATCAATGAGATATGAAACAAGTATAAACTCAGGAGGGACACACTAGCCCAAAAAGATCTGTTAAACCACATTAAAAAGGCTTGAATGTCAATAGATAAAAAACAGCAAGTGTATCTGCTTTTCCAAACTGAACTTAAATTTGTTTCTTAACCAGCTCATGTGCAGGTGATGTTTGGGATTGTATGATATAAGTTTCTCTGGAGTTTACACTGGTGTAGTGATAGATAGATATTTACAGTATATATATAGATGCAGAGATGTGATCCGTTTCTCTCTAGATCTCATTGGATCATCTCATCTTTTTTGTCTCCAGCTGGACTGATGCACATCAGACGCAGCGTCACTCCAGTGAATCAGACGGGACTGTTCTCAGTGTTTGTGTGCAGCAGGCATCAGACGGGACTGTTCTCAGTGTTTGTGTGCAGCAGGCATCAGACGGGACTGTTCTCAGTGTT